>PVKC010028539.1:0-15407 GCA_004027635.1 Crocidura indochinensis
CCTGCTAAGAGCATGGAGTAACCCCTGAGCACAGCAGGTGTAGCCCCCGAAACAAACTAAAAGCATTAAAAATTTGTCTAGTCTCCTATACCACAAGGGTATAAAGTCAAATAAATTTTGGAGGGTCACATTTCCTTCCTCATGATATGAAGCTCACCACAAAGAGTGGTGAGTGCAGTTAGAGAAATAATTACACTGACAATTATGGTGACAATGTTAATGAGTTAATGAGTGAGAGAAGTAAAATGCCTGTCTCAAATACAGGGGGTGGGGGGATTGGGGACACTGGTGATGGAAATGTTGCATTGGTGAAGGGGATGTTCTTTTAATGACTGTAATCCAACTACAATCATGTTTGTAATCAAGAGGCTAAAGTAAAGCTATTATAAAAAAAGAAAGTTGAGAGAGGAAAAATGGGAAAAAATAAACATTTTCTTCCTCAGAAAACATTTAACTTACCTCAAATACTATTGTATGAATAGTACCTTTATAGTTTAAGTAGTGTAAGCATTAAAGAGAATATATACTTTTCCATTTGACTGAAAATAAAATGATTTCATTCCATTTATATACTTTTAATGTAACTAGATAGTATAAGTTAATAAGTTTAAAATCAAAGGTAAAAAAAAAACAAAAACGGGCTGAAGAGATAACATGGAGGTAAAGTGTTTGCGGTGGTTGGAATCCTGGCATCCCATATGGTCTCCCAAGCCTGCCAGGAGCAATTTCTGAGAATAGAGCAAGGAGTAACCCCTGAGTGCTGCCGGGTGTGACCCAAAACCAAAAAAAAAAAAAAAAAAAGAAAAAGAAAATGAAAAAAAAAATTTGTGATTTTTATATAAAAGAGACTAAAATAGGTAAATTTTTCAGTAACTTGTACACAATTAAGTCAACTTCCTTAAATAAAGAATTGACTGGGCCAGGGAGATAAACTCAAAAACTACTTTACTTGGTTTGTACCTGAGAAACCTAGGTTCAGGGCCCGGAAAGACAGCACAGTGGCGTTTGCCTTGCAAGCAGCCGATCCAGGACCAAAGGTGGTGTTCGAACCCCAGTGTCCCATATGGTCCCCTGTGCCTGCCAGGAGCTATTTCTGACAGCCAGGAGTAACCCCTGAGCACTGCTGGATGTGGCCCAAAAAACAAAAACCAAAAAAAAAAAGAAACCTAGGTTCAATCCGTTACACCATGTGGTCTCCAGGCAGCACTGGAAGTGACCCCTTGAACAATGTGATGGAAATATTCCAAGTATCAGTGGAAGTAGCCCCAAAAACGGAACAAAAAAGATTGCAGAGGAATGCCCCAACAGTAGCTTAGATCTTGTTTTACATGTGATCATAATTTATATCAACATCACAGGCTTATCTGAGTGAGAAAAAGAATGAGGTTCTGGCCAGAGTGATAGCAAAAAGATAGGGCATTTCCTTGCATGCTGTCGACCTGGGATGGACCTGAGTTCGATCCCTGGCATCCCATAAGGTTCCCTGATCCTTCCAGAGCCAGGAGTAACACCTGAGCATTACCAGGTGTGGCCCCGCCCTCCCCAAAAGAATTAGGCTCTAGATGCTAATAACAAAGCCAAATCAGGAAGGACAAAATTGATGATTTCCATAAATATCTTGATACCAATACACATAAAAAGATAAATACAGGAACATGCACATGCACACAAAAGAGTACCTATTGCAATCGTCAGATCTCTCCTGAGGGCAAATCCCACTAATCTTTGAGATTCTTTTGACATTATAACAGGAAAGCCATTATAGCTGGTTTCATTAATCATGTTTTCAATATCATCCACTGTCATATTGTCCTGGGTCAGAACAGCTAAGGGAGGTTCATTCCTTCGAGGTCTCATGACATCAGCTGCCAGGGTAGTATGCGTAAATTCTTCTTTTGCGTCCAAGAACGGGTATCCATTTAACCGGATGTGTGCTTCATAAATGCCTTCCCTACCAAAGGCATCTCCAACCCATTTACTGGTCATTACTGCAGCCATAAGGGGAACAATATATTCCAAGCCTCCAGTAAGTTCAAAAACAATGACCACCAGGGAAACAGTCATTCTTGTCACACCACCTGGAAAATAAGAAGATATGGAATGACTAATCTACACTGATAATACATACACTAGCAAATAGTTGCACTAGACAGCTGAACATAAAATTATAAACAAAACAGAAAAAAGCATTATGGTCAAAAATTACTAATCTTTTCTTGGGAAATTTATCACAAATTATCACTATTATAATAAGAGATAAATACTAAAACACAAAGGAAAATGAGAGGGCGTAAAACCTAAAGTATTTTACTTTATATACAAAATTAAAGGCTGGGCCCCGAGAGATAGCACAGCGGTGTTTGCCTTGCAAGCAGCCGATCCAGGACCAAAGGTGGTTGGTTCGAATCCCGGTGTCCCATATGGTCCCGTGCCTGCCAGGAGCTATTTCTAGCAGACAGCCAGGAGTAACCCCAGGAGTAACACAGCCAGGTGTGGCCCAAAAAACCAAAAAAAAAAAAAAAAATTAATGGCTGGTGTCAGAGTGATAGCACAGTGTTAGGGCATTTGCCTTGCACATGGCTGACCCAGGACAAACCTGGGTTTGATCCCTGGCATCCCATATGGTCCCCTGAACCAGGAGCAATTTCTGAGCTCATATCGAGAAGTAACCCGAGTGTCATCGGGTGTGGCCTGAAAACAAAACAAAAATTCATGGCTATCCAACTAAAACATATCTTTCATCTAATTATTCTGCTATCACAAAACTGTAATTTCACCCTTAGTACAAATTTTTAAGGAATTTGGTAAAAGAATGACACATATTGTTTACTATGAGTTTATAAATTATGTGGATAGAATATTACTAAACTATTATTTCTTATCAGAACATTTTTTCAAAATGAGTTAGTTTGATGTCATTGGGTTTATGTTAGCATGTAAGTACTTTCCTCATCTGTTAGGCAAGGAGTCTATGCATTTCTCCAAATCATCACAAGCCAGAATCTCTATGCTTACTCTCCAATCTGCATCTCTCGGTCTTAGTTTCATCTGTCCCAAGTCTCCAAGTATGCATACTCTAATCTTGCTGTTTTTGTCTCTTTTTTTGTTGTTGAATTAGCTAATGTCAGAGAAAACACCATTTACTTCAACCAAACTCCTCTTCCTCTGAAAGAGCACCTCGTTTCAACTTCCGACTTCAAAACTGGGCATCACATCCTTCTTAATAACCTAGATATTCATCTTGGCTCTTCTTATTACATGTCCCAATATTTAGACTCCCTTAGTCCTATCTTATTTGTTCTGTAAGATAGTTCTATCTGATAATCCTATCAGTTAGTCCTATCTGATTTGTTCTGTAAGGGACCTATAGGACCCTTTCTTAGAATTCTGTTATGAACTTAATTCAGAAACTTTAGACTTTGTTCTTTTATTTTTTTGGGGGGGTGGGGGTTGGGCCACACCCAGTGACAGTCAGGGATTTATCCTGGTTATGCACTCAGAAATCGTTCCTGGCTTGGGGACCGTATAGGACGCCGAAGACTGAACCCAGGTCCATCCTGGGTCAACCGTGTGCAAGGCAATTGCCCTACCACTGTGCTATCACTACAGCCCCTGTTCTTTTATTTTAATGCTATTTTATCTGACCTCCTTGATGCCAGATCTTCAATCTACTTAATAAGCCATGTTCCTAGATTAATCTTTATTATGTTGCTACTTTCATCCTGTTGTTCAAAAATCTACTAGGGCTCGCTAGTTCATACTGTGTTAAGCTTCAACTCCTCCTTAACCTAAAAATAAAAGGGAGAAAGAACCTACTAAATATTACATACCTATTCATGATAGGTATGTCTGAGTCAGTGTACAGTGGCTGTTTCCTTTTGAAAAAAGTAAGTACTTATTTTACTAGGCATTATACTAACTGCTTTACATGCATTTTATCTCATGTGATTCTCAAAGTAATTATAGGAAGTAATTATTTTTATGTTTTAAAGATGAGAAAGTAAAAAAAAAAATCAAAGTAATAAAAACCCTTCCAAAGCTGTTAAGTTAAAACCGGCAAAGCCATGACTCTTCTTTTTTTTAATAATATTTTTTTTATTTAAACACCTTGGTTACAAACATGATTGTGGTTGGGAAAGCTGTGACTCTTAAAAAGATCAGAACAAATTTAAACTGACTCCTCTTCAACTGAACTTTGCTTTCCCAGGTGTTCAAAATGATGCTTTATTTCACTCTAAATTTCTTCAAAGACTCATGAGTACTAAATATATTCCTATCCCAATTCCTTTGTCTTCACATTATTATAAATTTTAATAGACTCCTTTCCTACGAATTCAAGTAATTTTGAAAAATAAAACCCATGCTCTGAACTTCCAAAATGAATTCAGTACTGTTATTCTCTAGATTCCTGATAAGTTTCAGGGGCTTCTTTAATATTCAATAGTGCACCTACTTTTTCATCACTCCCTGCACCTAGCAGTGCTAACCAAAGTTGAATATGGACATACTGTTCAAGTCGAGACTGAGATGTGGATTTATCTCTTAGAGAAATGTGCCTATAAATATAGATGTAGTGGAGAAGAGCTGGTGGTCTTTTACAATAGAAAATTTTTTTTCACAATAAAAAAATCACTCCGGGTTAAAATAAAATTCCTATTGGCTTGCAGTGCTAGATACTGAACCCAGGCCCTCATCCTACCAGGTGTGAGCTCCATCATTGAAGCCTAACCTGAGCTAATCTGAGATCCATACTTAAAAAGAGAACAAGAAAAATCTCCTTGGACAGGATTCAAAAATTAAACTTATGCTATACTGAGAAGTTTTCTGTCACAAAGTATTATGTGACACTAAAAAGGATAGTAATTCACTGAACTTTTAATGCTAACATTAACAAATATCCAGGGACAGATAAAGTAAAAATAATTTATATTAGCATAAAGCAGCAAGACTGCTTCATTTCTGCAGTCTCTCTGCCGCCGCTCCCCCTCCATTCAATACACATGAGCAGGATTTCAGGTTTGCCCTTTTCTTGCCAACTCAAATGCACCCAAACACTCAGTTACAAGCATCCAAACAGAAGAATCACGTTACCTAAGCACGCAGCAGCACCAACCATGGCATAAAGGCCAGGGGTAATGCAATCAGCCCCCACCTCACACCACTCCTTGAAGATAAACCAGTCGTGATGGTAGTAGGCCAACTGCTCCACAGCGATGCCCACAATCCGGCCCGCAATGGCACCGATGGCCATGCTGGGGATGAACAAGCCAGAAGGAACCTGCAACAACAGAATTTGCACTGAGGCCCACATCTAATGAGGGGTTATACAGCCTTGCAGGGTTCTTTCCAGCACTTGTCAAGTGTTACTTCTATTGCAAAATCCTAAGCATATATAAAAGTATAGCAAGGAATTATTATTATAACTTGACCATTCTATGAATTCAACTTACAAAAGAATATGGTAACAACAACCTGACCGTTCTATAATTTGGGAGGGAGGAGTTTTGGGTCACACCCAGTGGCACTCAGGGGTTACTACTGGCTACGCACTCAGAAATCGCTCCTGGCTGGGGAGACCAAATCCTCCTGGCGGGGGATGGAACTGCAGTCCGTACTAGGCTAGTGCACGCAAGGCAGACTATTACATGAACTGCACGTGTAATAATCTTAAAAACAAGGATTAGTTGATATCTGCTTCCAAATATTTGTCACTACAGTCATATATAAGATAAATATTGTTACTAATATATTACAAAGGGCTAGTATGCCAGGTTTATAGACTCTATAACTGTAATCAATTCATAGCAAGTGAAATTCCAGGAGTGATCCAGCTACCTGATATACTACTTGATGGGAAAAAGCTTACTAATCTCTGAGTCAACAACATCCTTTCAAGACTGTCTTTTAATGGCATGGGAGCTCCCCAGAGAAACCCATATCCCAATCCACAGAACCTGAAAATCCATCACCTTACAAGGTAAGGTAGAATTCAAGATGCAGAGAGAATAAAGGTTGTTAATCAGCTGACTCTAAACAAATGATCAGGCTGAATTATCTGGGTGGGTTCAAGGCAAACAGGCTATTTTAAATTTGGAAAGGAATTTCAAAGAGTTAGTAAAGGATGATGCAGTAAAAGAAGGGGTAGGAAGCCATCTTTGGCCTTTAAAACAGGAGGTGGCATCTCTTTAACAGTGACTTCAACCCCAATCAAGTGATGCTGGTCTGCAGATGTGAAAGGAAGAAACTACTGGCTTGAGAAAACTGGAAACGGTAAAAACTCTCTTTCAGAGCATCCCATAAAACCCTGTCAACACTTTGATTTTGGCCCAGTGGAACACTTCAGAATTCTAACTCCAGAAACATTTTATGTCATGTGAGTATACGTATATTTAAATTATATATAAAATACTTTAAAAAATAACATTTATGCGGGGTTTTAAGCCTTCACACTAAATTTGTTACTTATTATAGCAGCAATAGGAATCAATACAAGTAATTAAAAAACAATCGCAAATATTCTGGGGCCTTTGGTCAAAGCAAGTAAGGCGTTTGCCTTGCACACAACCCACCAGGTTCTATCAGCAGTGTCCCATTAAGTACCCTGAGCAGATCCAAGAGCAGTAATTCCTGAGTGCAGAATCAAGAGTAACCTTAAGAAGCCCCAAAACAAAAGAAAAACTATGCACAGCTCTGTCTTTCCTAAACATCTGGAACAAAACCACTAGTTATCTTATATTGGCTAGGTTTTGGGTTCTGTGGTGATGTGATATACAGCTACACATGGCATGCTCAACAACATGACCTATGAAATTCTTTCTGCCATTAAAGTTAAACTTAAAAGAGAACTTCCTTAGCCTATATTTCTGAAATCATTTTTTTTTAATTCTTTTTTTTTCTTTTGGTTTTTGGGTCACACCCGGCAGTGTTCAGGGGTTACTCCTGGCTCCATGCTCAGAAATTGCTCCTGGCAGGCACAGGGGACCATATGGGGCACCGGGATTTGAACCTATGACCTTTTGCCTTATCTCCATGCTATCTCCCGGGCCCCCTGAAATCATTTTTAAATAAAAAATCTTATTTCTCATTCCTCATACATGTTCCAAAATAGCTACAGTAAAATCGCCTCACATTAGGACTTACCTTGATACCAAAAGTGAATACTGTCATTATGATTTTAAATATGAGCGCTAAGCATAACTGCCATATGGCGGAATAGACACCAACGCCTGCTGGACGATCAGGAATATCATCAACAATTTTACTGGCATTCATGTCATTTCTGTAGTCACAGAGAGAAGAGGATTCCAGGGGGCCACAATCTGTGAAAAGCTCTTTAATCAGTTCACTGGTGTTGAGCCGCGTGTATGGATTAGGAAAGGCTATCACAGCAGTAATAGCTGCAACAATAATGACTTCAAGAACCGGATACTTCCCAAACTTGGTGGATTTGCGCCGACGACACCAGGCAATATTTGCTCTAATGAAAAATGCTCCCCAGAGCCCTCCAAATACCCCGAGAAGAATAAAAGGAAACAGTTCAAAGAGGTACCATGGAGTATGATATTCCACATAAAAAAGGACCAGGCGGCTGTTACCAAACGGATTGATGGATCTCAAAACAAAGGCAGCCACTAGAGCAGCAAAAAATGACCTCCATAAAGTTTTCAGAGGAAAATAATAGCTAACCTAGAAATAAAGACAGAGAACAAAATTAATAGTTTATTTTACAACTGTTTTTGATAAATTGTTACTTGAGTGGTAAAAATCATTTAAAATTTGTTCCAGTTAGAATATATATGTAATGGATTTATTGCAAAAGTATTAATGTTATCACATTAAAAATTCACAGTATCTGGGGCCCGGGAGATAGCATGGAGGTAAGGCGTTTGCCTTTCATGCAAAAGGTCATCGGTTCAAATCCCGGTGCCCCATATGGTCCCCCGTGCCGCCAGGAGCAATTTCTGAGCATGGAGCCAGGAGTAACCCCTGAGCACTGCCGGGTGTGACCCAAAAAGAAAAAAAAAAATTCACAGTATCAATTTATCATAAATACCTAATAGTCATTTGAAATATCTAATATAATTCTCACCTTCAGTCATATGTTCCAACACCAATTACTGTTAGTTCATTAAAAAAGTCTGAGTTTTTTTAAGTGTTTGGGCCATACCAGGTGGTGCTCAGGAGTTACTCCTGGTTCTGTACTCAGAAATCATTCCTGGTTGTGCTCAGAGGACCATATAGGATGCCAGGGATCAAACCCAGGTTGTCCACGAGGAAGGCAAACATCCTACTTGCTGTACTATGTTTCAACCTCTACAGAAAAGCATTTAACTTGTCATTTCTTTATTTTAAAAAAGGGTAAAACCTCAAGAGATTGAGATCCCATCTCAAGTGAATGGGACTTGCTTTGTATATAACCAACCTGAGTTTGATCCCTGGCATACTCTATGATCTCCTGAGTACTGCCAGGAGTGATCCGTAAGTGCAAAACCAGCAGTAAGACCTGAGCATTGCCAGGTAGTTGACTCAAACCAAAACACACACACACACACACACACACACACACACACACACACACACACACACGAAAATAAGTACATTTTAAGACATTAAATATGAGATGGGAAGATTCTCAGTTACCATTTTAAACAAATTTATTTCCTTAATCATCAATATCTCCAAAAGCACAGTCAAACAAGAAAAACTTAAAAAGCATAGTTATACAAAAAAAAAAGTTAATAAGGCAAAATGGCAAACAGGAACTGGAAATATTTTAAATGAAAACACACACTAGGGACCAAAGCAATAGCACAGCAGGGAGGGTGTTTGCCTTGCAAGTGGCCTACTGGGATTAGATTCCTGGCATCCTATATGGTTCCCAAAGCCTGCCAGGAGTAATTTCTCAGCACAGAGCCTGGAGTAACCCCTAAGCTCCACTGGGTGTGGCCAAAAACAAACAAATAACAACAACAAACAGATTACACAACTACAGGCTATAATTTAGTCAATAGGAATATATTCAAATGTTTTTCTCTTAAGTGACAATATTACCTGCTTTCTTTTCAGTATGCCATGCTAAATTTTAAATAATCACTAAAATGTCTACATCAGTAATAGATTCCCAAAAGATTTTTCTCAGGGCCAGAGAGATAGCATGGAGTTAAGGCATTTGCCTTTCATGCAGAAGGACGGTGATTCAAGTCCCGGCAACCAATATGGTCCCCTGTGCCTGCCAGGGACGATTTCTGAACATAGAGCCAGGAGTGACCCCTGAGTACTGTCAGGTGTGACCCAAAAACAAAACAAAACAAAACAAAACAAAAAAAGAAATTTTTCTCAAGGTGTGTATATATATAAATATATATGTACATAAGGAACATATACAGCATGGTATTTTTTATTTAAGAACTGAAAAATATTATGAAAATGGATATTAAGATTTTAAAACGTCTACTCCACTAGCTATAAAACATAAAATAAAGCCAAAATATATTATCACAATAATTAGCAGTAATTTTCACAGTCAAGATTTTTTTAACCCACCTCCTCCAGGCTAAAAAGAACTCCTCCAATTGGTGCACCAAAAGCTACAGAAACGCCTGCAGCTGAGGCAGCTGATAGCACCTAAAGGGAGAATATGAATTATTTTACATTTCATTTTAGATTCAAGTAGAGCAAATACAATTCCAACTTACTCAATTTTCCAAACCTTCTAGTAAAATCAATTTTCTTCCCGCTTCCCCAACAAAATCAAACAATTATTTATTCACAAACATTTATTTTCTTTTCTGACTTAATAGAAAAGCCAGTTATTCAATACTTAATCAAAACCATTTGTGGGTGCTGAAGAGCTAGTACAATGGTCTATGTGCATGCTTTACAAGCAGGAGGCTCAGGGCTGAAGACTAGTACAATGGGAGAGTATTTGTCATGCTACAGATAACCTGAATTCAATCACCAGCATCCTACAGTTCCACAGTGCCCTCCAGGAGTAATTCCTGAATACAGAGCCAGAAGTAACCCCTGAGCACTGCTGGATGTGGCCCAAAAACAAAAGTAAAAATATATTTGTTCCGGCCGGGAGAGAGCATGGAGGTAAGGCATTTGCCTTTCATGCAAAAGATCATCGGTTACAATCCCGGTGCCCCATATGGTCCCCCGAGCCTGCCAGGAGCAATTTCTGAGCATGGAGCCAGGAGTAACCCCTGAACACTGCCGGGTGTGACCCAAAAACCACAAAACAAAAACAAAAACAAAAACAAAATTTGTTCCAGAAATATTTATGTAAGTAACACGCAAAGAGGATGAGAATATAACTGCCATATAACTGCCACATAACTCAAGATTTATGGTTATGAAGACCAATAATAAAATGAAATAGAATTCAACTGGAAACTAATTTGATAACATACTTTCCTTTTTGTAATTATATTGCAAATATAAAAATAAAGGTTCTTATCCAGGGTGAGAAACAACCCTAATTTCTTAATACTTATAAATGTGGAAGTACCCAGAGATTTTGAAAAACAAAGATCTCTGTACTTGGCCTTCAGATCTGTACTATATCTCTGTCTAGGCCTGCAGATTAAATCACTATAATTAGATTCTAGGAAATGGTTCCCCCAAAGCTGAGAGTTAATATACAATTTAGGAGGCCATTTTCTTATAGAAGAAATATTCATGGCTATTTAAAAATAATTGTAACATATAACTTTTTGGGGGGAGGAGGGGTCATGACCAAAAATGCTCAAGTGTTACTCTGGGCTCTGCATTCAGGAATTACTCCTGATAGTACTTGGGGGAACACATGGGATGCTCCCCAGGTTGGGAGCATTTTATTGGGTCAATTGTGTGCAAAGCAAATACCTTGCCCACTATACTATTGCTCTGGCTCTATAATACATAAAATTTAAAGATCTCCTAGAAGATAACCCTGATGTTAAAAAGTGATGAAGGGGGGGGGGAGTGACAAAAAGAATGCCTAAGTAGTAGGATAAAGAGAAATTCCTATATCTCCTTTAATGTGATTTTCTAATTTTAGGCCCATGTGGCACTAAAGACTCTTTAAGCTTCCCCAGTGGCAGACAGGTCTGGAGGACACACTACTCCCCACTGGTGTTAAGACACTTTCCTCCAGTACATCAAGGCCCTTAACATCTTTCAATACTGGAGAAATACTGATGAGGAAAAAAAGAGAGATAACTTGGGAAACACTTCAGAGAAGGAATGCTGTAAAACAAAGTAAAAGCAAATGAAAAGGACTTTATGAAATTCAACTGAAACCAAATGACCTCGGGTCTTCTGTCTAAAAGTCTCTCACTACAGAAGTTATTGAAAGTTGCCTAGAAAAAAACTACTGAATGAAGTCACTAGAAATGTAGTCTAGAAAAAGAACATTAGATTATGTTTTCAAGAAGTAAAAGCAAGGGGGCCAGAGCGGTGGCACAAGTGGTAAAGTATCTGCCTTGCACGCGCTAGCCTAGGACAGACCAGATTCAATCCCCCAAGCTAGGAGCGACTTCTGAACTTGTAGCCAAGAGTGCCCCCCACCCCCCAAAAAGGAAGTAAAAGGAAAAAAACATACCACGTAGTATCAACTTAGTCAAGTGTAAGGAATAAATAAAATGGGATCTTCACAATAAGGCATTGTAATAAGTCTACACAACGTATTAATCTGTCAGATGAGCAACAAAAGCACTTACCTCCCTTTTCTTAGCTTCATTTGTGCTATACTTTGGAAAGAGGTAGGAAAAGATATTTCCACAGCAACAGGCAACATGTACCAGAGGACCTTCTTTTCCTAAACTCAAGCCTGATGCCACAGCCAGTACTAATGTGATGGTTTTAATCATTAGAGTCCATTTCCCCAAGTAACCTCTGATGATGAAGCCACTTAATATAGTTTTAATCTATAAAAGAAAGATTAAGGCAGCATAATTTACTTTATAAAATAAAATAAAGCATTGTCTTAATTTAAGTTGGCAGTTTATAGAATAATGAATTTTCAAAGCACTCCCTATTATGCACCAAATACAAAAAACCTATGGTGATTCTAATTCTCTTCCCAAGCAAGGACAAAATATAATACTCTCTCATGAACAACAGAAAATATTAGGCCCTGTTAAAAGAAATGTTAGCATTAATAATATCATTACAGAAACTGGAAAAGGGAAATTAAGTATAGAATATGATATAAATGCCTTTACAGTGTCAAAAAATAAGGATATTCCTTTTCAGACTACTGTGTTTTATTTTCCTATAAACAAAGGATGAGGGGGCCAGAGAGATAGCATGGAGGTAGGGTGTTTGTCTTGCATACAGAAGGATGGTGGTTCGAATCCTGGTATCCCATATGGTCCCCAGAGCCTGCCAGGAGCGATTTCTGAGCATAGAGCCAGGAGTAACCCCTGAGGGCTGCCGGGTGTGATCCAAAATTAAAAAAACAAAAACAAAATAAAGGATGAGTATCAAATGCTAATGTTGCACAATATTACATATAAATTACATATAAAATATTTTTATGCAAAAATCTTAATATAGATTTAAAAATCATTATAAGTTAATTTGAAAAGAAAACACAACTAGAAAAAGGCTGAAAACTTATTTAAAACAGAAAAAGATAAAGAGGAAAGAAATTAATCATATCATGTCAGTCCTAAATATGTTCTCCAAGGAAGAACTTGAGACCACTAGACACTTCTCCAGGGTCCTGGTATTAACTGAGTCTTTATGTATTTAACCATTTGTAGACCTAAAATGTTAATACAGTATTTTGCTAAATCATGAGACATCAATAAAACTTTTTTTTCTCATATTACCTCGTTCCTTATAAAAGTTACTGTTTTAACCTGATGTATCCTGATGATAATAGTCTCCCAAAGTTTAATTGTACTGAATTTGGAATGGCTTACCTCTGGAATTCCTGAGCCACAGGCATATGGAGCAAACACCTTTACTAGAGAAACGGCAAGAAAGGCAAAACTCAAGGCCCAGAAGATATACATTATGTAGTTCATGATGTAAGAGCCCGGGCCCTAAAAAGCAAACAGTTCAGTAAAATAAATTTAGTTTATAAGAGCACCTCTAATTCAAACACTTGTCACAAAAGAAACAAGATTAAGACTTGTAAACTTCATGGATGTTTCCATAATAATATAAGCTTTAGGTAAGCAATGCTCAAACATTCATATATATTTAATTAATATTAATTATAAATAATATATATAAATGAGCCAGAGCTGTATTAAATGCTTTCTTCCAGACCCAAAGTGTCTGGTGCATACAATCACAAATACACTTCAACCTTTGCCTACTCCACTTTAAAAATAGTTTGTGAATCAAACTATTTGTCTGATAGCCTACTTGTCTGATAGCAATTGATTTCAAATTTCATGCTGCTATAATTCTCTGAATAAATAAGTGAGCAATAGCATGCTGCCCACCTTACAGAAGATACATTTCCTTGTGTTCTGAAACTCATCTATGTGTAAGTTTTATCACATATCACTATGCTACTATTCAGTATTCTAACTACTAAAATTATCATTTAAAGATATTTGTAATCGTAAAATAATCACTTAAAAGATTAAAATGTAGGGGCTGAAGTAGTGGAGCAGTAAAAGTCTGCCTTGCTGGAGCTAGCCTAGGATGGATCGCGGTTCCATCTTCTGGCGTCCCATATGGTCCCCCAAGTCAGGAGCGATTTCTGAGCTCATAGCCAGGAGTAACCCCTGAGCATCACCAGGTGCAGCTCAAAAAAACCAAAAAAAAAAAAAAAAAAATTAAAATGTCAAAAATAAAAATAGATGGCTTTCTTCTAGGTAGGGGTCAGGCAGCCAGCTTAGAGGACTAGAGCACATGCATTGTATGTCGGAGTCCCGGGTTCAATCTCTAGTCCTGTATATATGAGTACAGGTAACCTCAGAGCAACACAATGGAGTGCTACCTGAGCAGCACCAGAAACCAAAGAAAAGGAGGTTGGGATGAGGATTATTTCCAGTTAGATGACTATTCTACTAAATCTGTTATTAACACATGCTTCTATAATTCATTTTCTCAAACCACTGTGGTACAGTCAAGCGGTTTTATTAATAGACATTATACTGACTTTCTATGATTACACAAATGTTACTGAACTTAAAGTTTTACAATACATATTTTAGGGCCAAGGAGATGAAAGAATGCCTAGAGCACATGCCTAGTTTCATTTCTACTTGTGTTTTTGCCTTCTGCCCTCCACAGTAGGGCTGGGGGTCTCTGTGGTTATATCTGGCAGTGCTTGGGAAGTCATGCAGGACCTGGGGTTGAAGCTAGTGCTTATGCAGAACAGGCATGTTCTTCATCTCTTTTAGCTACTTCCCCAATCCTGCATGGACCCATATCTGAGTGCAAAGTTCTGAAGTCCCATCCTGAAAATCAACCTCCCCCACTCCATAACCAACAGTACCAGGAGTGGCCCTAGGCCTACAGACCACCATGTATGGTCCCTATAATATAAAGTAAAATTTAAAGCCTAATCAATAAAATTTAAGTCAGGATAATTGTATATGACTATATGCTAAACACAAGAGCTTATCTGAGGGGCCGGAGAAATAGCATGGAGGTAAGGCATTTGCCTTTCATGAAGAAGGATGGTGGTTCGAATCTCAGCATCCCATATGGTCCCTTGTGCCTTCCAGGAGTGATTTCTGAGCCTAGAGCCAAGGAGTAACCCCTGAGCGCTGCCGAGTGTGACCCAAAAACAAACAAAAAAAAAACAAAAACAACAACAACAACAAAAAAAAAGAGCTTATCTGAGGCAATGCATTTCCACATTATCTAATCGTTTCTATTTACATCTTTTTTCTTTTACTATGGGATACTTGCAATCATCTAATTTGTGACTGATTCTATAATTAATGAATTAGAGAGTATTTTTAGTATATCGTATTGAGACAAAGCAAAACTCACCTCTGCTTGACCTATAATCAATTCTGCCCATGTTTTCCACTGTGGACATTTATCCCTCTCTTCAAACGTTGTTTCATTTGATCCCCAACAACACTGTTCATGGTTGTACCACAACGCACTGAGGCAAATGCCCTCCTTTAGGTCAGTCATCCAATCGGCAGCAATGTCTATTAATCCAGCCAATGCCCCTGGAAAAACACAGTGAACATAATTTTCTTTGAAGTCCATATTTATGGAGTCAAGGACTATCAAGAAAAAAGGAATCAAGAAAGCAGGGTTAAAAAGGTAAATAAATGATACACAGGGACCTGGGAGATAGCATGGAGGTAAGGCGTTTGCCTTTCATGCAAAAGGTCATGGGTTCGAATCCCGGTGCCCCATATGGTCCCCCGTGCCTGCTAGGAGCAATTTCTGAGCATGGAGTCAGGAGTAACCCCTGAGCACTGCCGGGTGTGACC
>PVKC010028540.1:0-15406 GCA_004027635.1 Crocidura indochinensis
AAAAAAAAAAAAAAAGAATTTTTTTTTTTATTTAAACAACTTGATTACATACATGATTGTGTTTGGGGATCTGTTAAGATTTTTAAATCTTGTAGTAAAATACTTTTCTTCATGACTGAATGAGTTTAGATGAAATAAAGATAAAAATCTATTTATTTATGGGGCCTGGGAGATAGCATGGAGGTAATGCCTTTCATGCAAATGGTCATCGGTTCGAATCCCGGTGCCCCAAATGGTCCCCCATGCCTGCCAGGAGCAATTTCTGAGCATGGAGCCAGGAATAACCCCTGAGCACTGCCGGGTGTAACCCAAAACCAAAACCAAAACAAAACAAAACAAAAAGATAAAAATCTGTCATGGGGTTTTTCTAGAGAGCTATAGATCAATGAACTGTGAACTAGTGACTTTGATGTGTGTAATAGGGAGTTTGAAATATTCTGTTTACTTTAGTGACTATAAAATTTTCCTCAGCAACTGTAGTTCTGATAGTGAAACAAGAGAGCACAAACTCACAAATATTGGAATTGCCTGGACCTAGCCAATTTCTTGTGTAAACACTACTTCTATTGTTGTAAAATTATTTCCTAGAGTTCTGGTCTTTTGAGGAGGGAAGATTCTGCACCAAGAGATGCTCAAGAGATGTTTCTAATTCTGCATTCAGAAATTTTTCCTGGCAGTTTTCAGAGAACCCTATGATCATAGGAGATGCAGATGACCTAAGATGTGTTGGCCCTGTGTAAGGCAAACACCCTACCTGCTATCCTATTGCTCTAGTCCAGAGTTTTGATCATTTTTATTTTGATAAAGTCTGCCTATGATTTTATTACTTGCATACATAAATAAATTTTAAGAGGTGCTTTTTATACCATTTTGGGAATCTTCTTTTCACCCTAATGCAAACTTTCCTTTCTATACTTTATAGGTGATTCTATTTTTTCATAATATATTATGATTTGAATTATGTACTCATCTGTGACTTAAAGTTTCTGATGTTCCTTTATCTTTTATATCAAGGATTATTCATGTAGAAAACAATTCTTTTTATGTTTATTTTATATTGGGATTCTAATATAGTGGCTTTCTCTGACACTAAATAATCTGGGCAGATATTTTTATTTTTAATTATCCAATATAAAATATTTATTGAATTTATGGAGCATCCCCAAACAGCAGCATATTCAGAGTCTAAAAGAGAAGGGAGAAAGGGCAAGGAGGAAGTGTTATTTGAAGAATCCTCTCTTATATAATAACATTTATATAAGCTAAATAAAATTTATATAAACATGAATTTACAAGTGACTTTACAATTCCACAGAATTTACAAGTTCTAAGCATGATAAATCCAAAGAGGCACATGATGATACAAATTATCATCACACTCACAACAAAGAGAATTTTGTAAATTCTAAAGGGGTGCAACTCATTATGTAGAAAAGATTTTCATAAGATCACAAAACATTTTCTCAGTAGTGATTGTGGAGATCAGAAGGTAGTAGAGTGATGTTTAATATGTTCTAAGGGGAAATAGACATTCCCAAGACATTTCTGAACAAGGGATTTTATTTGATCTAAACCACAACAAAGTTTTAAGGAGTCATTTAAACAGAAAATAAGGAAATACATGGCCATGTCTTTATTTCAACTTAAACAAACATAATTTTATTTATAACTTACATTTTTATTTCATACAGAATTTAAAAAGCATAATGAAATTATAAATGCTTTAATGAGTATAATATAGATATATACTTTGTGACAATTATTTTTACATAAAATATGGGTAAAGGAACCAAGAGAGAATTTTGTGTATAATTAAAATTTAGCTATTATTAACTAAATGAAAAGAATAGACTGAAACAATAAAGCGTTTAGCATATTGATGAATAAAAATGAGGGATCCTTGTAGAGTACATGGTTAACTTCTTATGTTTTTTTTAAACTTTATTTATTGGTTGATTGCTTAATTGGTTTTTGGGCCATACCCAGCAGAGCTCAAGGGTTACTCTTGGCTCAGAAATCACCCCCTGGCAGTCTGGGGAACCATATGGGATACTAGGAATCAAACCAGGTTCCTCCTGGGTTGGCCACATGTAAGGCAAATGACCTACTACTGTGCTATCTCTCTGTCCCCATCCTTTTAGTTTTCTGAATGAGACCATTGAGATGCAGAATGGTATTTGAATCTAGGGGCATTTATTTGTGATAAATACAGATCCATTAAACCATTGCACAATACCTTGTATTTCGATCTGGGGGCCACATTCTTCAGTGATCAGGACTTTTCTCCTGTCTCTTAGGGGTCACTGCTGTGCCAGGGAGACTTTATGGATTTTGGAGCATCATTGGCAGTGGGCAAGGCAAGTATTGTATCTCCAGTTACTTTATTTCTACTCTTTTTCATCTGACTATTCTGTAACTTGCTGTCACTTCTATATTTATGAAAAAGAATGCTTTTGATTGAGAACCAATATATGTGAGAACATAACCTATAACTTTGCATAGCATATGCAGTGTTCTAGAAACACTAGGGATATTTAGATATTTCGATCGTCATACCACAAATCAATACTTTACTCAACATTTGACAGGAAAGCAAGAATTTAGATATTATTCTCTAAAATTTCACACTAGTGTGAAGTATATTCAAGAATGAAATATAGATAAAACTGATTTTGTAATCTATCTGTGGAAGCTCACTTCTTAAGTAGTGGATTATACATTTATGAGATAATACCCACCTCCAATCCCAAACAAAGGTTTTCTCCCAACTTCCTCCTTCCTAAAGTCCTTTCCTTTTATATGATATGTAAAAAAACACTTGGATAACTCCACCCTGCCCTACCCTAGTGGATTTTGTTCTGGATAATAAAGAAAAACAGTTTCGGCTTTTGAGTCTGGTAGAGCTCACAAAGCAAAAGGCTACGCCATGTTCATCCTTCCCAGATTTCTTGGTGTCTTATTTCTTCATCTCTTCACAGCTACCCTTGTTCTTTATACCCTTGCAGGGGTCTCAAACTCGCGGCCCACGGGGCCGCAAACGGCCCTCCATACAACATTTTGTGGCCCTGTCCTAGAGGAATCTTTTATTGTTTTGTTTTGTTTTAGTTGTTTGGGTCATACCCCTCAATGTTCAAGGCTTACTACTGACTTTGCACTCAAGGATCACCCCGACTTTGCCTCCTGCGGCCCCCAGGTAAATTGAGTTTGAGACCCCTGATAGGGTTAGAACCACAGCATGTGGGGTGAAATCACAAGCTGTGGATTTTTATCTTACAGCAAGTTGAGTTGGACATTTGCTTTATTATGCTTTTTAATCATCTATTATGTTTCTGATTTGTATAACTATTGTATAGATTTATGAAAAGTCTTAAAAAGTTCCTAAAGGCAAATACATGTTGCAAAGTAAAAAAGTTTAAATGCTTTTATAGAAGACAGCAGCCAGACTCAGTTTTTCTAAATTTTATTGTGGTGAGTGAGATTGCTGGGTAAATAAATTAAATTTCAATTCTAAATTATTTCATGATGATATTTCTGGAGGCTTAAGAACTTTGATTTAAACTGTTCTAATCTACTTTCCATGACAGGTCAGCAGTGTTCTAATAATTTAAAATTACCACATCCCCAGTCTGAATATCACCTCTTAGTTTTGGTCATTCACTCTAAGAATACAAAACAAACAATATCTCATACTTTTCTCAGAGATTCCTATTATTTTATCATGAAAAACTCTCACCTATATTTCTTTTTCTTATTTTTTTGTTTTTGTGTGTGTGTGTGTGCTATACCTGGCAATACTCAAGGGTTATTCCTGGCATTGCATTCAGGAATTATTCTGGTAATGCTTAGGAGATTATATAGAATGCCAAGAATTGAACCTGGGTCAGCTGCATGTAAGCCAAATGCCTAATCATTGCACTATTGCTCTGGTCCTCAAACTCTACCAACTTTTTAAAACACTCATAAGTTTCCATTTGAGCCAACTTACACATAGTAGATAGTGTCTTTTCTGCTTATATGTGTTAGAATTATTACTAAAAATGGGTACAAAACATAGAAGTCTACCTTATTCATAGAAATAAAATTCATCTTCTTATATAATGGAACTCTTGGAATGATTCCTTATTTTATATCAATCTATCTTTGAACTGGACATGATAGTATATTATCATGTCCAAATATTATGCAGAATATATGTCATATTCCTGCATATTTGATAGAACTATGGTTGTGAAAAAGAAAGGAAGGCATTTCTGGGATAACTGAAGATAGTCATTTTATTTTATTTTTTTTGATTCACTTCTTTACATTGAGGCTACAAATATTTTAAGAGTAGCGTTTCATACCTTTCCAAAATATGTGTTAAAATTCCTCAGAGAATTCCGGAAGTAACCTGGTCCATTGTATACTCTCTTCTTTCTTCCTTCTTCATTCCTCTCTCCTGGTAACCTAGGTCCTGTGGTCTGATTCAATGTTTTAATTTTTCTAGTATTGTTTGTTTATTGTTTAACTATATTCAGTATAATTTGTAGATTGGAGTGGGTTACTTGTCAAGAATTATAGACTCATGGTAATTTCCTCAGCCTTGAGTAGGTCTACCTGAATCCTAACTAGTAATATTTGTGTGAGAGAAGAATAACCCAAGTTATCAGGAAACAAGATCCAGGAAAGGCAATCACAAGTCTTTATTTCTGACTAGCGGAAAAACAATCTACAGTATGGTATGTTTTCTAATATATCTGAACAAACAATAAAATGCAATAAACACCCACAATATCATATTTATGAGCATACACATTTACATATTTTATTGTTTCTTTATTCTTAGTGAGTCAAGGTATAATTTAGGTAATTGTAAATTTAGAGTTTAGTCTTGAGAGTGTGGAAAAATAAATATACAATCTTGCATATCTCAACACCACAATAAAATAAAACCAGTTCTACATGCACAGGAACTTCTTCAATGGCCATTTGCAAATCAAATCTCCCCATGATCCTTGGCTACTCACCACTGTTGATTTTGTCTTCTTGATTTTGACATTGGAGGGAGGCCATGCATGTGAAACCAAGCTGTATCTATTGCATGTCTTTGTCAGTAGAATGAAATTGATAATTGATGTATTTTGTAAGACATAGCTAGTAATTAGTTCCTCAAATTATTGAATGTTTATGACATAGACTGATACAATTGATCAAAAGGGTTTGAACACATTTCACAATAAATATAAGTTTGACTAACTTAACAGGAATAAAAATGATCTCATTAAACAGCTGAGCTCAAACATTATAGCTCCCCGCAATTCCTTGTCCCCTTGTTGCTAGAAGGAGATATATGATTTTATATAAATAACTAGATTGTAGAGTACAATTTGTGGATAAAATGTGGGAGCCGGTTCACAACAGTTGATATTTCTTCTGCTATGTAATTTAAAAGACTCTATGTTTTAGATGATACTACAAATGTCAAATTCTCCTTTGACCTGAGTGTTTGAACAAACACTTGTGGCATAACATGTCCTTTCCTGAACAACTTATGATAAATGTGTAGTAACACAAATGAGAATTAAATTTTGAGTTGAATCGCTGAAATATTAAGCTGACTTGTTGCTGAAATATCACCCACAACACTATCCGGTCTAAAGTAATCTACAAAAGTATGTTTTGTTGTTTGTGTGTTCTTTACATTCTTACTTTAAAGAATTAAATGACATAATTAATAGGCTATCAAGTTCACCCATTATAATGTTGATCAATAATTCTAAGTATATTTATGACCGTGCATCCAACACCAAAAACCAATGAAGAACTTTTTTTATCATCAGAAAAAGAAACCTATACATCAACTCACCCTTTGTTTCACTCCCAAACTAGTTCTAAGATTGGTTTTTGGAAACTGTTGGGAACCATTGACCAGTTGATGGACATTTGAATGTTCCCTACTTATTTTTACTCCTTTACAATTTATGAATCTTGTGTTCTCACCAGTTTTTATCCTTCTTGGTTTCACAAAAGAGTTGAATTCCTGTTGCTTTTGGGAAATCTATGCTTAAACTTTTAGGGACTCTAGATTGAATTTCTAGGCAGCTATGCAATTTACAATCATAGCAGCAATGGATTACATTTCCTATTTATTCACATCTTGGTCAATATTCATAATCATTTGCTGGTATTTACTTTAGCCATTGTATAAGTTCAAAGGTGATAAAGTCATTGTGGTTTTTATTTGCATTTCCACAATGTCCACGAATGATGTCTTTTCATGCTCTTACTAAATATTTGAATAACACTGAAGAAATATGAATTCTGAAATTTATATAATGTTCAGAAATATGCATTCTGAACTTCAACCACTTGTAACTTGTTTTATTTGACTTTTTATTACTGAGCCATATAGTTTTTTTTTTTTTTGGAAAAACCAGAACAGCATTTAGTTTTGTAAATTAAGTCTTAAAGAAACAGTGCTAAATCTATTCATCTAGATATTGTCTTTGTCCTCTTTGCCACTTTAGCACAATAGTTGCAACAGAGAACTATATCTGCAAAGTTAAATATTCTTATTTGTTTGACCCTTGAAGAAGTATATTTTTATTATTTCATTTCCTTAATTTGTTTAGTTTTAAATCAAACTATTATGGGCAGGCGAGATAGTACAGTGAGAGGCAATTTGCCTTGCATGCAGCCCACCCATGTTCAATCTCTGGCACCCCATATGGTCTACCAATCCCACCAGTAGTGATCTCTGAATATAGTGGTAAGCCTGTGAACCACTAGTTGTGACTTCCAAATCAAAAACCATTAAAAATTTAAATGATTATAATTTGATTTCATGTTTATGCTGTGTTAGTATTTATGATTTTTGTGTACATACTTATCTCAACTTACCACCAGCAAAATGTCCAAGGTCCTCTACCAATGTCCCTAGATGGTTTCCAGTCCACTTCACTAAGGCATTTATTTTATCACTAAGATAAATTAAGAATATAATTCAATATTGGGGTAAATTTGTCTTATTTAATGACAAAACTTGTATTTTTTATGTCAAATTTATGTCAAATTGCTACCCAAGAGGTCTGCTGTGGTTTGATTTGTGTGTTACCCAAGGTGGTTATTACAAATTGTATTGACACACCTGTAATTTCCTCAGTAAGCAGAGTTGGATCCCCATAGACACTTTAAATGTGTTCCCTGGTTAGGTAAGATAACAAGTTTTGGAGTCCTCTTAGGGCATTTGTCCTCTGAGAGTTCCATAAGCATTTATGTCCCCTTTGAGTCCCATTTATTAGACTTTTCAGTTCTCACAGGATTCCACTTGACTGCAAGGGTGAAGTTAAAAAAACAGAGTTATTTTACTATTTTATTCATTTATTTAAAAATTGTCTAGCAGGACCTATGGGCTTCCCACAGCTGTGGTATCATCCAGAGAGTGCATGAATGCCCCAAATAACAAAGGATGACTGTGATTATAATAATCATGTCTTGCCAAATCTAAAACAGATTAGGAACTTTCTTACTGTCTCACCATAGCACTAATCTGTAGACTACCTAAAGAAATTTGATGGTCTTCCTTTGCGCTATTTTGTTTTGTTGGGACTGTCTTTCCATGTTAAAGATGATTAAGCTGAAGCTCTCAGATAATCAATTTGCCTGAGAAGAGAGAGCAGTAAAGTCATCGCCAGAGCCACTGTTGATTTGAAGGTGAATTGCACTTTTTTCATTTATTTTTTACCCTAACTCTAGAGAACTTTAAATGTCTCTGCTCACCACTGAAGAAAAATATTGGTCACAAACTAAATCTGATTTGATCCACTTATCAATAAAGTGCTGGGTTTGTGTCATATTACTCAGGGAGTAAGGTAAGGTATAAATGTATGAGTTCAAACCTATTATCTGCATACATTCTTACAGATAGAAATAATTAGAAAAATATATCAAGTAAATAATGTCTCTTTGGATTTGTTCATAACTTGTCTTAGAATGATACGAATATTTTTTTTCTTTTGGACAGGGATGGGCTTCAATCAACTGTGCTCGGGGCTTCCACCTGGCTTTGAATTTATGAATCACTCCGGGAAGTGGTCTCAAAACTATATGTACTTCTGAAGATAGAAGCCAGATTGGTCACATTCAAGGCAAGTATCTTACAAAAGGAACAAGGTGTGCATGAAAAATGAAATGAGGTATATTAAAGAAAATTTGAAAAAAAATTCGCAAGAAAATAAAATGGCATAATAATATTATTGATTTTACCTATTCTTGGATCCCTAGCTTATAGATTTCAAATTTCTAATATGCAATTGAAATTGATAAATCCCTAAGTCAAAGTCATATATCTAGTTAATTTGAATTTGTATGATTAACTCAGCTTTACCAAAGTTCATTAATTTTATGACTGGTAAAACTGGGGGTTAGATCCTTAATATATAATTTTAAAACATAGTTTCAGGTTAGGTATATCTATATACAAAACTAAAAAATATTAAAATAATACAAATTAAAAATATTAGATGATTTTATATTAAAAATTAAACTTTTTTAATGATTCCCAATTGTACATAATACAAACTATTGATATGTTCTACTTACTTCCCATTTTTTATAAGACTGTTTTTTTGGGGGGTTGGGCCACACCCAGCTGCGCTCAGGGGTTACTCCTGGCTCTACTCTCAGAAATCACTCCTGGCAGGCTCAGGGAACTATATGGGATGTCAGGATTCGAATCACCATCCTTCTGCATGCAAGGCAAACACCCTACCTCCATGCTATCACTCCAGCCCCTATAAGACTGTTCCTAACCATAGAAAATTTAAAAGATCAGTTAAAGTAAAATTAATTAAATTTCAAAATAGTGTTACTAAATTATTTTAGCTTATCATAAATACATTTTAATTTGAGGGATAAACTTTAAATTGAGAGCCTGAACAGCATATACTATAATGATCTTCCAAAGTCTTCTCATTTCACCTTAATTCATTATTTATGAACAAGAATATTGGAATAAATTATTTACACTCCACCTGACCTAGGATACTATATGATCTCTCAATAATTTTAAAATGCATTTTGTTACTGTTATGCTTTAGAAATAAAGACTGGGAAACATTGCTGCGGTACTTAGGTAAGTAAGGAAGTAGGGAGGCTGATTGATGTCAGCAGTCTTCCCTCCTTCTGTCATTCTGATTGTCTTTTTTATTTCCACAGGATAGTCATATAATTCTCAGTTGTTCCCATGGAGAACAATACAGAGGTGACTGAATTCATCCTTGTGGGGTTGACTGATGATCCCAACCTGCAAATCCCACTCTTCATACTCTTCTCTCTCATCTATATTATCACTCTGGTTGGGAACCTGGGAATGATTGAGCTGATTCTGTTGGACTCTCGCCTCCACACTCCCATGTACTTCTTCCTCAGTCACCTCTCTCTGGTGGACTTTGGCTATTCATCAGCTGTCACTCCCAAGGTGATGGCACAGTTCCTCACAGGAGACAAAATCATCTCCTATAATGGTTGTGCCACCCAGCTTTTCTTCTTTGCAGGTTTTATCACTGTAGAAAATTTCCTCTTGGCTGTCATGGCCTATGACCGCCATGCAGCAGTCTGCAAACCTTTGCATTATACTACCACCATGACAACAGGTGTGTGTGCGCGCCTGGTCATATGCTCCTATTTGTGTGGTTTTTTAGATGCATCCATCCATACCAGGAACATTTTTAGTCTATCTTTCTGCAGGTCTAATGTAGTTGACCACTTTTTCTGTGATGGTCCTCCTATTTTGACTCTCTCGTGCTCAGACAAGCATGTTGTTGAGATGGTTATTTTTTTCGTGGTGGGCTTAAATATCCTCTTCTCTGTCCTAGTTATCTTGATCTCTTACCTGTTTGTCTTCCTGACCATTCTTGGGATGCGCTCATCTGAGGGCCGTCAAAAGGCTTTTTCTACCTGTACTTCCCATTTCACTGCTGTCTGCATCTTCTACGGAACATGCATGTTCATGTACTTACAGCCCAGCTCCAGTCATTCCATGGGCACAGACAAATTGGCATCTGTGTTCTATGCTATCTTCATTCCCATGCTGAATCCACTCATCTATAGCCTGAGGAACAAAGAAGTCAAAAATGCTTTCAGACGATTGTGGACAAGGAAAATTCTTCTATAAGATTCGTACTTTTTTCTGTGCTCAGAAATTGCTCCTGGCAGGCTTGGAGAGACCATCTGAGATGCTGAGGATCGAACCTGGGTCTGTTCTGGGTCAGCAACAAGGCAAATACCCTACCACTCTGGCCCCTTGTTGTATTTTATTTCTTTTTAATTATTCTATTATTTATTTATTATCTGTGATTTAGATTTTATGTTTAAAGGTATTATGTTTCATGGTTTCAATGAACAAAATACTGAATCTTAACTGGCATCAAGTGTACCAGATCCTGCGTCATTCCCAAACTATTACATTTTTATTTTCAATCTCCGCCAACTATCTGACATTCTTCTTAGCTCTGCCAAGGTCAAGAGAATGTACTTCCCTTCTTTTGTTTCTCTATATATCACAAATGAGTGAGAACATTCTGTGGTTATTCACCCTCAAATTTATTTCACCTAATTGGAAAAGCATATCAGAATATAGAAAATAGTAAGTAGAGGGATGTTTTAATTGACATCATACATAGCAAATATAATGATTCAAATTTTAATCATAAATAAGTAGAAATATATTAATATATAAACTATTATACATAAATTTGTGAGCTAAAGTTTACTTGTAGTTTTGATTTGCTGTTAAATTTTTGAAAGGAAATGTTTATTTTTTCCTATGAAAGGTAAAGTTTTCTTTATAAATGCTTCAAATATTTTTTCTACTTTTTTCTCTTTGAGATTCCATTCACACATATGTAGGTACTCATATCTATACTTACATATATTTGAAACTATTTTTTTATTTCTTTCAGAGCTGTGTTTCTCAGATGAGATATTTTCAAGTGACATATTAAAAATTTTAAATCTCCATTTTCAATCTGCAGCAGAACTAGTTTAGTGAATTCTACATTTTATTTATTTTTAGCTCAATAAATTCCATTAGATTGAAAATAAAATTTAAATCTTAATTGATTAATTTTAAATTTTAATTGATCATTTTAATATCAATTTTATATTGATATACTATATTTGAGAAAACTTTCTTACATTTCAGTTTTTCTCTACCTTCTTTTATATAGTGGACCATATTTATGTCTCCCAAATTTACAATTCTTCCTATTATTTATGACATGAATTTCCCCAGAGAGAATCTCTATGACTACTCTTTTAAAAATGAGTATTGATTGGGCCGAAGAGATAGCACAGTTGCGTTTGTCTTGCAAGCAGCTGACCCAGGACCTAAGGTTGTTGGTTCGAATCCTGTCGTCCCCCATGCCTGCCAGGAGCTATTTCTGAGCAGATAGCCAGGAGTAACCTCTGAGCACCACCGGGCGTGGTTCAAAACCAAATAAAAATAAAAATAGTGTATTGATGATACATTACATATTTATGTAATATTTTACATTATAAACTTTGGAATTATAAACTTGAGTGCATTCCAAATTCAAGTCTCAGATCCCATTTATGCTTTCTTGGTGATGGTATGCTATTTTTTTCCTTTGTGATTTTTTTTGATTAATTATCTTGCATTATGCAAAACTACTGAAGTGTCTACATGCTTTGCTTAGAGGTCATTAAATGATTATCCAGATTTTCTTAACACTTTTAGTTCACAAATGATCTTAGTCTTGCATAGAATCTTTACATGTGTGTTAGAGGTAAAGCATCTTCAGAGTACTTGAACCCTGCTTTCATCTTCACCTACTATTTATGTTGAGTCTCAGCCTAAGATGTAGAATTGAATATTACTCAACCTTACATATGTGCACTTTTGTGGACATGACCCTAAAAAATGTAGAAGTCAAAGGTGAGACAGACAAAACCAAAAAATCCTGGAATTTCTGGGGGATGATAAAACCTCTTATATGGGAAATGTCCCTATATCCCTAAAAGAAATAGTCTTTTTCTTTTAAATATTTTTACCAAATGCTCTGACCAATTGGGATTTTAGAGTGTGTGTTGAGGGAGGCAAAAGCACTAAAGCTATGGTTTCTTAAATCCAGAACCCATATGCTTGGGTAGAAGCTGACTCAGCCCATGACATTTTTGATTAGATTCTTGATTTAGTGAAGCCAGCTCCTAGGAAAGACTGCTTAGCTCAAGGCAGAAAAGGTGTGCAGCAGGAGAAACACATCTCAGCTTGCTTGTCAGGGTTGAATATGAACATGAATCATACATCAAAAATGAAGGCTGTGTAGTTTCTTCAGGAGACCAATTTAGGAAGTTGATTCCAAAGTCATCCTCTTCCATTCCCTAGATCGCTCATAAGAGAATCTGAAGATTGGTGGTGATAGTACTTCCTCCCTTGGGGGCTTGGTCCATATCAGGACTAAATTGACATGCCTAAGACAGTACATGCTCTTCTATAAGTTTCTTGAGAGTAGATAAAATCCAGAACGTTTTCATGAAGATGGTTATCATGTGACACTAAGACTATATAGCAGGGGTGGTGACAAGTTTGACACAAAGAGCCAAAATTTTCAACTGTGAGAGTCAGAGAGTCACACCACGCAGTGACCTGCCAAAACAGACAAACATTCACACAAAAGCATATAATTTTAACAATACTATATTAAACACATATTGCATTTTGCCATTTTGAGTGAGGTTAAAAATCCTATTCGCCACCCTTGCTATGTAGGATACAACATGGAGATTCCCCATGCCCAAGGGACTGGGGAGAAGTGTCTGAATTTCACTTTTATTTCTTTTCCTGAAACTATATAACAGTATCTACCACCCCTCAATAGAAACTCCTTTGCTAACCAGAATTTGAATTCGTCTTTCAATGGACCAGCTGCTAAAAGCTGTGTTTGGGAAGGACATCAAGAGACTGATCAAATAGGAGATCTTATGTATATGCAAATATTCTCATACACAACAGACTGTGTTGGTGATCAGTGATGTTCTTTGAGAGTCTGTGTTCTTCAAGCACCTGGGTGCTGACTATGATGAGCTTTGTGGCTTTTGCATTCTACATGATCATTTTAGCATCAGCTGCATGGATGATGCAGTTCTTAAGAGAATAGTAATATTTAGAGAGTCATAGCTACATTGGAGTTAGTAAAAATTCACAGCCTGATTTTTATTTTTTTTATCTCTCACCATTATTTTCGCAGCATTTTTCTCCTTTCAACTCTCATATTTGTGTTGGTATTTTATTTTGTTTATTATATACTTTAAGATACAGCCTAGTTTCATTTATTTTTGTATCACAATCTTTTACAAGATTGTTACACATTCTGAATTTTGTCATCCTAACTTAATATTTTGATAATATGCAAAATACTTTGATAACATGTATAGAAGACTTAATTAGGAGTCCCAATTTTATATATTGGTCTATATATTTATTGTTGTGCCATTTCCTACTGTTTTGATCACAGTATTTTTGTAGTAAGTATTGAAACTGTAAATTAAAATGTTACATTTTTTACCTTGTATAATATTGTTCTGGATATTATGACACTCTTTAATACCCAATTATCTAGATCCATGAATTCTAGAATAAAGTTATTGATTTCACAGAAGAAATTACTGGGATTTTGATTTCAGCACACCTGCTGAATTATTGATTTTTCCTACTTTATGCTAACAATCTATGATGTTGAGTGTCTTTTTGTATTATATTTTATTTTATCTTTTTTAAATTAATACTATTTATTTTGAGATCACAATTGGCAGTGCAAGGGTTGACTGTACTCAGGATTACTCTTGATTTATTCAGGAAACTATATGAAGTGCTAGATGTCAAACCTAGATCAACCTCATGGAAGGCAAATGCCCTACCCACTACCATTTCAGCCCCTATAATAAATAAATCATTTTAAGTGACAATTAATGAAATGTAAATAATTTGTTACATTTTCTTATATTTTAACTTGGTATATTCATAAATAAAATCCATTTATTTTAGACTTAATAAAAAACTTTATTAAGGCACTGTGATTTACAAAGTTATTCAAAGTGGAATTTCAGGCATACAATGTTTCAGCTTATTGTACAGAAATACAACTTATTCTTATTTGTTGATATTTATCCTAAAAATGTGCTTAGCTTTATTAATTCTAATACTTTGTTAGCATATTGCTTATGATGTTATGTATAAAAGACAATGTCATCTACAAGTAGTTATAATTTGCTTCTGCCTTTTCAAGCAAGTTATTTGGCAGTCATAATGCTAAGGTAAAAATGACTCATTCTTCTCACTTTTCTTCTAATGTGGTTAGTTAACACACTTCCATTTTCAAAATTATCCCATCAATATGTTTTTCTCAAACCAAATAATTTAGCTATGGCTAAAACATTAAGTTATTAAAATAAGATTTATATCTGATTAAATGTGCCAATAAAATAGTTGTAATTAAATAAATTTAACAAAGTCATTTTTCTGATTATTCTCAACTAGCTAAAAATAGATTTTTATCGCTATATTAACATAATATTGCATTTTTATACCGCGTGGCATTGAAAACATTTGAGTTCTTGAATAGAGTAGAGGCAAAGGAATTAAATAAGATTTTCTGGGTTCTTTGCCATTGTGTTAAATGGCTAAACCTAGGGAATGCTTAGCCTTCTCCACCGCTTTCTTGAATGCATTCTTCACCTCTTTATTCCTCAGGCTATAAACGATAGGGTTAAGCATAGGAATAACCATAGTATAGAACACAGAGGCAGGCTTGTCTGCATCCATGGAATGACTGGAACTGGGTTGCAAGTACATGACAACAACAGTACCATAAAATATGGAAACAGCGATGAGGTGAGAGGCACAGGTCGATATAGCCTTCTGGTATCCTTCGCTTGAGTGAATCTTGAAAATGGTGATGAAGATGAACAGGTAGGAGATGAAGATAACAATGACAGCAAAAAAGATGTTGAAGCTTGACATAAGAAGAAGAACAAGCTCAACAATGTGCTTCTCAGAACAAGTCAGACTCATGACCACTGGAATATCACAGAAAAAGTGATGAATCACATTGGACACACAGAAAGAGAGGCAGAAAGTGTCTCCGACTTGAACAGCGGCTGTCAGAAAGCCAAAAAAGTAACATCCCATGACCAAATGAATACACTTACTTGGAGTCATTATTGTGGTGTAATGTAAGGGTTTGCACACTGCCGCATAGCGATCATAAGCCATGGCAGCCAAAAGAAAATTTTCCGCAGTGGCAAAGACTGCAAAAAAGAACATCTGGGCAGCACATGCGTTGTAGGAGATGATCTTGTCTCCAATAAGAAATCCTGCCATCACCTTTGGAGTGACTGTTGAGGAGTA
>PVKC010028541.1:0-15424 GCA_004027635.1 Crocidura indochinensis
TCTTTCTTTCTTTCTTTCTTTCTTTCTTTCTTTCTTTCTTTCTTTCTTTCTTTCTTTCTTTCTTTCGAGTTCACTTAGATAGTTTGGTTTTCTTGAAATAATTGCCTATATTATGAGGGCTTTTAAGTGAAGAAAGGTATTTTAACTTTATCACTTTATTTTTCAAAACTTCATAGTTCAATTCTATTCATCTCAAATATACAAGTTTCCTCCAAAAGCAGAAACAATTGTACCAGAAGAATCAGGAAGATAGTTCAAGTGGTAGAGCGTATAACTAGTATACTTGAGCCCCTGAATTAAATCTTCTGCCCCTCATCACCCCCTAAATACTATAGTTTGTGGTCCTACTGGCCCCTGAATAGTACCAAGATTGGTCTTTTGGCTCCCAGAAACACTCAGAATTAACTTAATATAAAGTTAATATTGTTTATGTTCTCTATAAAATAAATTACATATACAGTTTTTATCAAAATGCCAAACTACAAATCATTCTTTGCCCTTGCTAATATAATTAGTTGTATAGCCTAAAGTGTTGAGTAACTAAGATTTATCTAAGATTCACAAGGACAAACTAAGTGCTAGTAAATTCTTTGTAGAGTGAAGAAACAAAAATTCTTGGTGTAGTGCACTTCATCCACATTTGAACTATTATGCATCATTCTCTCCTGTTATATTTTGTTTTGTTTGGGGGCCTGTTGGATAAGAAGACAACCAAGAAATAAACAGGGGCCTGGAGAGATAGCACAGCAGTGTTTGCCTTGCAAGCAGCCGGTCCAGGACCAAAGGTGGTTGGTTCAAATCTCGGTGTCCCATATGGTTCCCCGTGCCTGCCAGGAGCTATTTCTGAGCAGACAGCCAGGAGTATCCCCTGAGCACCAAAAAAGAAAAAAAAAGAAAAAGAAAAAAAAAGAAATAAACAAATTAGGCTAGAAAGTTGATAGTCTTAGAAAGAGGAGCAGAAAGAGATCAGAGGGTTCTTAATTTCTAATTTACCTAAAAGCAGGTGCCTGCTGGGAACTCTCAGTGGGTTGAGTCCTAGATTCAGTCTTTATTCTGCCACTTCTCTTGGAGGAAGATACTCTAGAGATTTTACATTAGCTTCCTCTTCCCATAAAACACCCCTTTTTGAGATGTTAAGACCCACGTAGGCTTGATTAGCAATTAATAGTTTTTTGCCTGTTGGCAGATGCCTTTCCTGCCATGTTGATTGTCCCTAACAATAAATACTATACTTGGAAGACAGTTGAGGTGCTCAGTCCACGAGTTTGGGAGCTCCCTGACTCCATGCTTTTCTCTCTTATGTCTGTCTTGTTTTCTTAATCCTCAAGTACCCATTTTAGGCTGGAGTTCACCCAGTGCTGGACTCCAGCAGGGGCCATACCGAGCTATTTTCAGGGCTTACTTTTGGATCTGTACTCAGGAATCACTCCTGGAATAATACTCAGGACTCTATGTAGGCCTGGGACTCCAATCCTCATTAGCCGCATATATGCTTCTCAGCAGCAGAGTCAACAACATGTACCTTATTGTTGGTGCTTTGCTAGAAATCATGACGTGTAGCCAGAGATTACACAGTGAAAAAACACATCTCTTGTATGTGTGAGCCATGGGGTTCAGTCCCTGCTACTCCATGCATCACACCTTAGAGTCTATGCTCTATGGGGAATGACAAACATTTTTTAAATTAAAATAAAATAATAAGGGCCCGGAGAGATAGCACAGCGGCTTTTGACTTGCAAGCAGCCAATCCAGGACCAAAGGTGATTGGTTCGAATCCTGGTGTCCCATATGGTCCCCCATGCCTGCCAGGAGCTATTTCTGAGCAATCAGGCGTTACCCCTGAGCACTGCCAGGTGTGGCCCAACCCCCCCCCAAATAAAAAAAATAAAATAATAAAATTATAAGGGTGTTTTTTCTATTCTTTGAAGCATTTTTATTATTTTTTATTTTTAATAACTTTATTTAAGCACCTTGATTACAGACATGATTGTAGTTGATTTTCAGTGATATAATGAACACCCTCCTTCTCCAGTGCAACATTCCCATCACCAGTACCCCCTATCACACTCCCCCGACCCCGCCTGTATTTGAGACAGGCTTTCTACATCCCTCATTCATTCACATTGTTATGATAGTTGTCAGTAGTAGTTATTTCTCTAACTGCATCACTACTCTTTGTGTTGAGCTTCATATCTTGAGCTAGTCCTTCCAGCCCTCATCTCTATTGTCTCTGGGCATTATTATAATAATATTTTATTTTTCTTGAGACCTATAGATGAGTGAGACTATTGTGTGTCTATCTCTTTCCTTCTGACTTATTTCACTCAACATAGTAGATTCCATGTATATCCAAGTATAGGAAAATTTCATGACTTTATCTCTCCTGACAGCTCCAAAATTTTCCATGGTGTATATGTACCGCATTAGTCACTCATCTGTTGAAGGGCTTCTTGGTTGTTTCCAGAGTCTGGTTATTGTAAATAGCACTGCAATAAATGTAGGTGTGAGGAAGGAATTTTTGAATTGTATTTTTGTGTTCCTAGTGTATCCTTAGGAGTGGTATAGCTGGATCATATGGGAGCTCTATTTCCATTTTTTTGAGGAATTTCTAGATTGTTTTCCATAAAGGCTGGACTAGATGACTTTTCCACCAGCAGTAAATGAGAGTTCCTTTCTCTCCACATCCCTGCCAGTACTGATAGTTCTTGTTCTTTGTGATATGTCTCTGTGGCATGAGATGGTACCTCATTGGTGTTTTAATTTGCATTTCCCTGATGATTAGTTATATGGAGCATTTATCATTGTGCATTTGTATTTGTTTGGGTGTTTATATTTCTTTTTTGAGGAATTGTCTGTTTATTTCTTCTCCCCATTTTTTTTTTGATGAAGTTAGATGTTTTTTTCTTGTTAAGTTTTGTCAGTACCCTGTATATCTTAGATATTAGCCCTTATCTGATGGGTAGTGGGTGAATAGTTTCTCCCATTATGTGGGTGGGTTTTGTCTCCTAGGCACTATTTCCTTTGAGGTGCAGAAGCTTCTCAGCGTAATATATTCCCCCATTTGTTTATCTCTGCTTCCACTTGTTTGACGAGTGCTGTTTCCTCCTTGAAGATGCCTTTAGTCTTAATGTCATGGAGTATTTTACCTATGTGTTGTCCTATATACCTTACGGTTTGGGGTCTTTAATTCATTTGGATTTGACCGTTGTGCCTGGTGTTAGATGGCGGTCTGAGTTTGTCTTTTAGCAAGTGGTTGACCAGTTGTGCCAACACCTCTTGTTGAAGAGGTTTTCCTTACTCCTTTTATCAAAAAATAATTAATCGTATATCTGGGACACATTCTCTAAATACTCAAGATTATTCCACTGATATGAGGGTCTGTCTTTATTCTAATACCATGCTATTTTAGTAACTATAGCTTTGCAATGCATTTTAAAGTTGGGGAAAGTGTTGCCTCCCATATTCCTTTTCCCAAGGATTGTTCTAGCTATTCTCTGGTGTTTATTGCTCCAAATGCATTTCAAGAGTAAAACTATAATGGTTTTATGCTTTTTTTTAAAACTGGTTCAAAGGCCCTACTAAGTTTGTGTATAGACTGTGAGTGTTTGCTGTTGTTATGGGAGGGAATCTTCCCAAAGGCCTTCCTCAGAATTATTGTCAAATGTGCCAGAAAATCAAGCAAGGGCTTGAGAATTCTGCCTGATGGTGTTTAAGGTGGGGCGGAGAATTTCCAAAGATTCTCTAGGGACCATGTGAACTTAATGATTGAACCAGGCTCAGCAATGTTTATTCCTTTTTCTTTTATTCCATTCCAACTTTGAGTATTTGAATGAAGAGACAAACAGGTACTGGCCATGTAGAGTGATGAGAAAAAGTCTGAACAAGCACCCAATGTGATCTGACTTTCACCTGGAAGGAAGAAGAGAAGGGAAAGGAGAAGAGATGACACAAAGGCCCTGGTCTTAAAATTTTGATGATGATGTTAAAGTCCAGAATTTAGGATCCATCAAAAGACCACCCCAAAGACCATCCCCAAAAGACTACCACAGAGACAGGAAGTAATGTAAATGCAAGATAATTTATTTCGGCAGGTTAGGGACCAACATCTCCTAAGAAATGAAGAACCCAATAATGGCTTACACTGCTAAAGGGTTCAGCTTAGGGGGTCCCTCCTCTGAGTATTTATCTTTTTAAAATGATAGGTTCTTAATACAGGGTTGGGCTAGGATTGGTTGCCGTTCAAATATAGCATCAAGACAAACAGTTGTGGCAGGTTGTCAGCTCTGTGAGGGTTATTCAGGTCATCTATAGATCCAGGGTTCTGAGTCATCTAGCTATCTGTCCACTGCTCTTCGGCTTCGAATATCTGACCAGGAGGTCAATGGAATATCTCCATTGAGTCAGTTCCAGGAACTGGCTATTCTTCTAGTCTTTCTACCTTAGATTTACAGCCTGTCATGAATGCATTTAGGCTCACAGCAAAGTCAGGTTTACAGTTAATTTCTAACCCAAACCTTAGATTCTAACAATGAAAAACTGAATTCAGGTGTGAGGGAGTCTAGGATGGGTTCATGGTTCCCTGGAAGTCTTAGTTAGGCTGGGTCTGGTCAGGGCCAACACACAGTAGGTTGGCATTAAATGAGCAGAAGATGATGTGAAACACGATATGAAGGGATAATCTTATTAATTTCAAGAGGCTTTATGAATTCAGAAGGAAGCAATGACTCTGAATGTACAAGCTGCATGAGTTTGAATCAGCAATGGAAAAATCAAGAAGATTGAATAGAAGGTGAAATGGCTCAGTGATAGATTTATTGAGTCAAAACTGCTCTTTGTTTGGGGGAAGGGAATACTCTGAAAAATATAATCTCACTTGGGCAGAAGACTACAAACTTCTTGTCAAACCCAACACTCCTCTTCTGTGCTTATATCTCTTCAAAGAAAATTATCACATGAAAGGTGATTGCGGAACTAGAATATTGAGTTCCTACAGACCTGTCTCATTGTAGATGGACAAAAATGTCATGCCAGTCACTTGTGGTTTTTTTTAATTATTACTATGTGCTTGTGATGAATTATTAGGAATATAAGTAAATGTAAATACCAAAAGCCAACACTTCATCCTTCCCAATTTTTTCTACTCTAGACCATAGCTGGTCTCAGGAATGAGCTTTGGCGAGCTCAGGAATCCGTCAATATTCTCCAGAAGGAGACAAGGTAGGAACATGGAAAGCAGGTAGGTGCAGGGTCTGATAGCTAACAAAAACATTGTTTCGTTGTTCAGTTTAAGTCACACGACTTACACCATTGAATGTACACAATGTACACCATTGCATTGCTAATGGCTTTACCAGATACTTTTTTCTTCACCTGGAAGATTATCTTTAAGCAGAGAAAATCTATATTCAAAGTTTACTCTTCAAGCCTAAGCTCTCCACTGGAAACATGTTTTCCATCTCTCTTGTTTCTTGGCTTTCATTTCTCACCCTGAAGAAGCCCTGAACCCTCTCTGAACATAAACTATTCTCTTTCCTTCCCCTCACAGCTTTCTAAGTTTCAATAAAAACTAACTTGTATCATACACACAAATACACAGAAATAATTTCTCTACTTAAGATGAGAAAAGAGAACACTGTTTCTATTCAAGCAGTTACTCATTCCATGACTCATCTAGCTAATGATATCAAGATTTGATGCTCTGGTTTTATTCCTTATATGTTGGTTAAGAATATCTGCTTTCAATTGTCTTTTGTATTTGCTATGCCCATATTTGCAGAGAAAGTGGCCTCCTTTCTCCAATAGTATCTAACTTCTGTCAGGCTTGTTAAGTTGGCTGAAAAACTATCTTTACATATTCCAGCTCCTGTGTCTTTATTTCTTTAGATGAGAAAATTCCTGATTCCTTAATAAGAAGTTAGTGGTTTCCTAAAGAGAAGACCTTGTTTTTTTTTTTTTAAATAAAATCTTTATTTGAGCACCATGATTACAAGCATGACTGTAGTTGGGTTTCAGTCATAAAAAGACACCCCCTTTCACCAACACAACATTCCCACTACCATTGCTCCCCCACTCCTTTCCAACCCCTGCCTGTATTCAAGATAGGCATTCTTCTTCTCTCATTCATTAAGATTGTCATGATAGTCGTTAGTGTACTTATTTCCTTAACTGCACTCACTACTCTTCGTGGTGAGTTTCATATTGTGAGCCAGTCCTTCCGACCTTCATCTTTATTGTCTCTGGGCATTATTACAATAATGTCCTAATTTTTTTCTTAAAACCCATAGATGAGTGAAACTATTGTGTCTATCTCTCCCTCTGGCTTATTTCACTCAGTATAATAGATAATATATACATCCATATATATGAAAATTTCATGACTTTATCTCTCCTGTCGGCTGCATAATACCACTCCTAGGGATATACACTAGGAACACAAAAATACAATTCAAACATGTTTCCTCACCACCTATATTTATTGCGTTGCTATTTACAATAGCTAGACTCTGGAAACATGCAGGTTGCCCTTCAACAGATGGATGGCTAAAGAAACTGTGGTACATATTATGCAACCATCAAGAGAAGACCTTTGATTTAAGGCATGCATTTATAATAAATTAAATAATGGTGTCCTATCACTAATATTTGATAGGCTTGAACAATGTTACAATAAGTAAAGATCAGAGGCCGGGCGGTGGCACTGGAGATAAGGTGCCTGCGCTAACCTAGGACGAACTGCAGTTCGATCCCCTGGTTCCCCATATGGTCCCCTGTGCCTGCCAGGAGCGACTTCTGAGCGAATAGCCAGGAGTAACCCCTGAGCGTCACTGGGTGTGACCCCCCCAAAAAAAAACACAAAAAACAATAAGTAAAGATCAAAGTTGAATCAGTTACATATGAGTTCTCCAATTGTAGGTTCCAGTTCAAACAAATAGGAAATGACCAAAGTCTGAATAAATGTTTCCACTGTTTTCTAGCATAGTTAAAAATCAATGATATCTCATTCTACAGGCACAGAAAGAGCATCCTGCAATCATTGGTTCATTGTTTATTATTCTACATGTTGCTAGGTACTTATGAAGGAAAGATGTCATGTAAATTGTGTTCATCAGAAATATTTCATAAGAATTAATTTTGGGGAGAGGGGTTGACCACATGCAATGGCTCTCAGAGGTTACTCCTGTCCCTGCACATAGAAGTCACTTCTGGCAGTCTCAGGGGGCCCTCTCTGTGAACTATAGAAATTAGGTAATTCCAAGATTCTAACATTGAAGCTTATTATATTTCCCACAAGAGAGCTGATTACTATAGATTCCATAGTATGACATATTATGACAATGTCACTGATCAAAGAACTAGAGTGCATCATAGTCAATATACTTGAACTTACACTCCATGAGGAGGCAAATCCTTGGAATTGTTAAGCAAAGGAGTGACATGGTCTGCCACATATCCTTAAAAGTGACTTTTACCACTTGATTCATTCTCAAATCAATGAACACATAGATTCAGGAAGAGGAGACAGTGCCACATTTCATGAATCACATCCTTGTTCCTGCTGTATGGAGTTGGGTGGGTGTTGGGGGGTTTTGTCTGAATGATAAGGGATGAAAGATATTGATCAGGTTGTCACAGTCAATATTCAAAGGTAAAGATGTGGCAATGTTGTGAAAATTCCCATTAAATACCAGTGAAAACCATGTAGTAAGCCAGGAAAGATGGGAGGATAGTGTCTATTATACCAGTAGACCCAGCTGAGCTTGTTTTCCAAAGACAGGGCTCCAAACAAGGTGAAAGTTCAATGTTATAGAATATTGAATGTGGGGCTGGGCATTTGGAAACAGCTGGCAGGAGAGCACAAAAGCAGAAATTCTCAGTCATCTTATTTCACAAAGCAAAGTCTGGACTACCTCAAGGATACTCCAAGCCCATTCTGTGGTCACAGAGCAAGAGAATTATGTCAAGGCTGTTCCAGATTCCTCCCTAGTAGTCTGATTCACTGCTCATGATTGAGGCAGGGGGAAAAGAGGGCCCATTTTTCTCATTCTTGGGGAAGAAGGGGGTCTCATACAGCCTCAGCTAAGGTGTGTTTTCAAGAGAAGTAATTTGCATGTTGAGTTTTCCTCAAAAAATCTCAAGTCAATGAATTCTTTATCATATTGTTTATTCATGGAGATGCAAAGGGCAGCTGTGGTTGGTGAACAAAAGGCATAAACCAAAATATCAATCTTAGTTTAATCACCATCAGGGGGCAGACTTCTCTAGGATCTTTTCTGATAGATCATACCCAAAGTCATCTGCCTAGAGCTTTGGTTACTAAGTGGAATCCTATCTTTTCAATTCACTCTAACCTCTTCTCTTTTTAGGCTCCTTAAAAAGCAGTTAAACCGATGCAAAAACAAGATGCAAAAAATGTGTGACTTCCAAGAAGAAACAAGCTACAGATTTGAAAAGAAGATTCATGAACTTAAAACCAACCAGGACAGTCTATGGATGAAATTAAAAAGGATGGGACGGGATCTACAGGTATAAAGTATCAGAGACTGATACTGGTTCACCTAACTTTGCTCTGGAAAGAGGGTGGTTGTCCTTGAACTCCCAAGCCAGGGAAGGGTTGAATCTCAAGATTTAGTCCCTCACTTTAACCATCTTAATTTTTCCTTCTCTTCTTGCCCTGAACTCTCTTCTGCTTTAACCATGAATTCTTTATTTTCTTTGTGAAATTATTAGATGTCCAATAATATATACCATTTAAAAGCAGTATATCAGGACCAAAGCAGTTCTTCACAGTATAACATCTTAAACTTTTTGGTATACCTTTTTAAAATATTCATTTATTTGATAATTCCAAAGAGATTTTGTGTAATATATTTATTCTACTTCTTTAATAAAAATTAATTTAAGAATGGATTACAAAAACGTATTTAGTTACTAACAAAAAGTGATATATACGAACCATCGACAAATACAGACAAAGGCTCATTTTATACAGTAAATTTTAACTTAGATATGCCAGATTTGAAAACCAAGAGGTATAAACGTTTGTTATATTCCAAACTGCTTTCTACAATGGGTCTTTGTATAAGGGGAGGGAGTAATGGAAAAAATATGAAAGGAAAAGTAATATAGCAGAATCTAGTATTTTATAAATTCCATTTCTCACTGTTTAATTTTAGTTAACATGTCCTTGTTTACTATAGAGAGAAGCAGAATAAAAGTAGTATCTATATTCAGTTTTCAGGAAAAGAATATATCTATCTTGAAACTTGTTCTTGTTGATCAATAAATAGATTTCTTGTGTGTCTTTGGTTCACACTTTACAAGTTGCTTGAGGCTCTCTCCTAGAAATGCTCAGGTGACATGCACTGGGGATCAAAGTCAGAAATCCTGAGATCCAGCCCTCAAGCCATCTCCCGAGCCAAAATAGATTTTTAAGCTAATGACAATTTAGATACAGACTAAAATCAAGTCAGTCAGCCTTAATATTTCTTCACCATAAAACTTTAAAGTTCCTGTAAATATACATTATGTAAATATACATACATTATGTATGTATCTGTATAATTTTTACCTAAAAGAAGGGCACTGTTTTAGTTTTTACAATTATCTGATTTATTTGAAAAAAATAGGTGTATTTTCATAGTTGCTGTTTCCCATTTTTATCTAGGTACTTACTGTGACTTATAATACCATTAGTGATAATTCCGTGCACACATCATCCCAACAGCACACCCATCTATAGAGCATCTGCCTCCCTCTACCATTATTCTAAGTACCTTTTAATCCCCTATTTACTATTAGGTTCTGGAGAACAACTGTAGCTCAGTTCTGTGCTTTGGACCATCTGTTGCTCCCTTACTATGTTTCCTTTTACCCACATATGAGATATCATTCTGTATCTCTCCCTTGCCTTCTTTCAAATGTCATTCACATAATGACATTTTGCATGCTTTTATATTTTATAAAAGTTGATTAACATGCAATTGTGTATTTATACCACTATTTCTCCAAATACTTTGTAAAGTCTAGAATATGAGCTAACATTTGAATATGAATTAACATTCAATTGTTTGTATATACCACTATTTCGCCAAATTCCTTGTCAAGTTTAGAATATGAGTTGTTCAACATTTTTAATATATTAATATCATAGGATAACAGATAAAATATTACATTAAACTTCTTACTGTAAGAAGTTTATAACTACTTATTTTAAATATAACTATTTATTTTAAATGCTTGATATTCATTTCTTCACAAAGTCTTCTTTATCCAGGTAACATTACAGTCACCACATTGCTCCTCTTCCTGTCGAAGTATGGTTCCTAAAGGTGCTGATGCAAAGGGTGAAAGACTTTTGAAAGGAGATTATTCCCAAATTATGATCTCACAGGATAGTTCAGAACAGAAATCTCTTCCTTATTCCATCCTAATTAACCAAAACCAAGCCAAAGTTGAGTCTGCACTACCAAATGAAGAGTTCCCACAAATTACTTTGCAGTCAAGGTCAACCCAGGCTGGCAAAGTGAAAAACCAAGAAGAAAAGACTTGGAAGGAAGCCACTATTGTTCTACCAAATTCTCATGAAAAACTACCACAGAGCATGCCTAAGATTTCTCTTGAGGACATGAGCAACACTCCTGCCCTGACAGCTGCTGAAAGAAAGCAAACAATTCATAACCAAGACAGCCAAGATGAATTGGAAGAGGAAGAATTTCATCAACTGCTGTTAAGACTTATGGATGCCTTCACTCTAGAAATGCCATCAGGTAAGTTTTTCAAAATCAATAGAGATAATAATGGCTAGGAATTCATATTCAAAAAATTTTTGTTTGTGGGCCACATTCATTATGCCCAGGAACTACTCCTGGCTCTGTGCTCATAGATCTCTACTGCTAGGATTCAAAGTGGTACAAGGAATCAAATACAGTTTGGTTATGTGCAAGGCAAGTAACTGCTGTACTATCTAAAGTACAGCAAGTAACTGCTGTACTATCCATGGCTTTAGATCTTTAAAAGAAAGCAGTTGATTTGATAACATTAGTCCAGCAGCTATATTAATGTGGTCATAGTCAGACTTGTGAATCTTTTGAAGCACCTCTTAACATAATTTCTAGGTGCTAGATTTTGTTATTAGAAAATTAGTCTCCTCACAAGACTAGAAATTGCACTTCTATATGACTCAGTAAAACCACTTCTCTACACCCTGGGGGTCTAAAACATAATACAAAAAAGGCATCTGCATGTCTGAATTGATCCTGGGTTCAGAATAGCCAGAATTCACTACAGTTAGAATCTGAAAACATCCCAAGTGCCAGAGAACAGATGAGTGCATAAAAAGACATCTTTAATTGAGACATCTTTAAATCTTTATATATGTAAAAAATGAAAAGTAAAACTATACTATAGAATACTACACAGCTATTAGAAAAAAAGGAAGTCATGAAATCTGCTTATATATATGGATGAATAGAGAGAGTATCATTTGAGTAAAATGAGTCAAGGGAGAGGGACAGATGTGAATTATCTCATTTATTTTTCAGAATATTTAAAAAAAAACTAGTATGAATCTAATATACAAACACAATAGGAACTAGGGCCAGGATGACTGGATCATGGTAGGAAGTTTGCTACAAAGTGGAGGAGCAGTGCATTAGGACAGAGAAGGGACCATTATGAAAATAATAGTTGAAAATGGTCACTCTGGATGAAGAAGTTAAAGTGATAGTGTGATACCCTTTTAGTAACATCATTGCAAAACACATTGTCCAAAAGGACAAAAGGAAGAGAGTAAAGTGTCTGGAGGGTGGGGTGATAGGGAAACTGTGGATACTGGTGGCCAGAAGTACACACTGGTGAAGGGATAGGTGTTGGAACATTATAGGGTGGAAACTCAATTCAAAACCAAACAAAACTAAGTCTTTAGAATTTATCAATGAATGATAGCTCATGGGGAAGATAATTATAACATTTAAAATACAAAAATTCTAAGTAAAACATAAATTTTTGTGTGTTTAGGCTACCCCCAGAAATGTTCAGGGATTAACCTTTTTCACAACATATTGTATTTTCATATAAACTATTATTATCACCCTCACTTTATTTTTTAATAATATTATTGTGACCAAAAGTGAATAACAAATCTTTCACAGTAATATTTAAGGTACATAGTGACAATGAATCAGGGCCATTCTCACCACCAGGGTTATCCACCCTCCACTCCTCTTCCTAGCATGTGTCCCATATCTCTCTTCTTTGCCCCCCAGAGTAATTAACTGTTCCCCTTTGTGTATAGCTTGTTGTAGGTAAGTTATCAATTGTTGGTGTTGACTTCGGGTTTGGTGTTTAAGTCTGATCATTTTTTATTTTCACTCAATGTTTATATGGATATTTGTTCCTGGTACCATTAATTTTTATTTTCCCCCTCAATTCATGAGGCAGAAGATTATTTAAATTGTGTGGTTCTGTTGGAAGAAGTCAAACAACAACAACAACAAAAAAAAATTACCCCAAAAAAAGCCCAATAAACAATAAAAAAGACAAAAACAGTAGCCACCAAAAAAGGAAAAAGTATCCAGTAACAAAAAAAATCACCAAATAATAACAAGAGTAAAAAAGAAAGAAAGGGAAAAAAGGAAGAAAAAAGAGAAAATAAATTAAATAAATAAATAAAGCAAAGGAAGGAGTGCTGGTGTGGCAAGGTTTTGTGCCCCCCCTTTTTTTGTTTTTGCATAGGCACAGTAAGTATTAGGGAAATAAGAAAGGGAATTCCCTTGGCCTAAGAGATTCAGGGTTTCTCCTCCCTTGAAACATACTGCCATGGGAACAACTGCTGACTCCGTATATTCTCTTTACCACACCCCAAGGTCTTTTATGGTGCCAGGAAACTTTCCACTCAGTTGTGGATGATAAAATCAGACCTCTGTAGCTGAGATCTTGGTATTTGCACAGTTCATAGGACAAAGTCTAGGATAGAGTCTTTCTTTAGTGTTCTAGAATTTTTATTCCATCATTATTGTTTAAATAAGTCTTCTGTAATAAATGGTTTTGGTTTTTGCTCAAAACTTAGGCCGAAGCCTAGGATAGAGTCTTCATTATGGTTCCAGAAGTTTTGCTCAGTCTCAGTTATCAAAATCAGACCTCTGAAATTTGAGATCTTGATTTTTGTATAAGTCCTAGGCTAAAGCCTAGGGTAGGATCTTTCTTATTGGTCCCATAATAAGTTCTGCCCAGTCATGGTTGTCAAAGTCAGTCTTCTGTAGTTAGTGCTCTTGGTTTTTGCACAGATCAAAGGACCATATGTCTTCTGATTTCATCTGACTGGGCATCTTATCACATCTGATGAGATAAGACAACCTGCTCTTAAGTCAAGTTGTTGCCGTTTTCTTGTTGTCAGGATGTCATATCAAAACTGGCTCAAGTTGGTGCCAGAGTGGTATTAGGAATTTTCCAAGGGGAATTAGGTTCCTGGTGTTGTTGCAGGGAACTATATCAGTTTTACGTCAGGGATATGGGGTTCAGGGTTGGACGGTCACTGTCCAATCTCAGGAAGTCTAAGTTGGTTCTACATGATACATGTTCAGGGTGGGAGGCCCCCCTGTCTTAGGAAAAGTATGAGTTCTTATCCCTGGAAGATAAGATCTTGTTTCTGTGCATAATATCACCCTCATCTTAAAAAGATAAGATTATAGGCCAGAGAGTTAATACAACCCAACATTTCATTCAGGGAACTCCAGCACCACTAGTGCATGCCTGAGCACCAACCTAGAATAAACCCTTGAGTACTTTTTAGGATGGCCCCCTAGCCCTTAAAAATTAAATAAAAATAAATAAAAAGCATGGCAGCATCAGGCTACCTAGTTATATATGTGTTTTTGGGATATTGACCACAATAACTGTGATAACAAAACAGTTCTAATGAATAACTTGCATATTTTGAATATTAATCCATTGTTGGGGGGGCGTTGGGTGAATCTCTTTTATTCTGTGGGAAATCTTTGTATCCTGGCATCATTTTCTTTGAAATGTAGAAGCTTCTTTTATTTTCCAAGACCCCTATGCCTTGTAGAAGCTTCTTAATTTAGTATAGTCCCCTTTGTTTATCTCTGCTTCTGCCTATTTGGTCAGTGGTGTTTCATCCTTGAAGAAGCCTTTAACTTCAGTATCATGCAGAATTCTGCCTACATTTTCCTCTATATATACCTTACAGATTCACATCTGACATCAAGATATATTTTTATTTGACTTTTGTCCATGGCATTAGAAAAAGTTCTGAGCTATTTTTTTCATAAAATTAACCATTTTTCTGAACACCACTTGTTGAAGAGGCTTTCCTTGTTTAAATGCACATTTTTTGTATTGCTCCTTTATAAAAAATATTAGCTATTCATGTACCTAAAGGTCTGTCTCATGATATTCCACTCTATTCTTTTGATGCTATTTTAATTACAACTTCATTGTGGTATATTTTGAAGTCAGGAAAAGTGATTCCTCCCATCTTTGCTTTAGCTATTCATGGAAGTTTATTGTTGCATAAGAATTACAGGAGTGTTTGATCTATTTCTTTGAAAATGTTATGGATACCCTTATAGGGACTGCATTGAATCTGTACAATGATTTGGGATATATTGGCATTTTAATAACTTTAATTCTATTAATCATGAGTAGGGGATATTTCTCCATTTCCTCATATTCTCTTTTATTTCTTGAAATAGTGTTTTAAGTTTTCCTTGTATAGATCTTTCACCTTTTTAGTTAAATTGATTCTACACACAATTGTGAATGGGATGATTTTTAAATCTCTTTTGTTATTTGTGTAGAAGAAAGTCATGGATTTTTTGTGTATTAATTGTGCAGCGTACCAATTTGCTATACAAATTTATTGTTTCTAAAATTATTTTTTAGAGTTTTTAGGATTTTCTAACTATAGTATTATGTCATTTGCAAATAATGACAGCTTGGGTTTTTCCCTTTCTATCTGGATGACTTAAATATATAGCTTTTACTTAATTTCTATGGCAAGTACTTCCGAAACTATATTGTATAAAAGTGGTGAGAGTGAACAATCTTGTCTTGTGCCATAGCTTAGAGGAAAGGCTTATAATTTTTCCCTTTGAGTATTATGTTTGCTATGTGATTGTGGTAAATGGCTTTGACTATATAGAGGAAAGTCCCTTCAATTTGATTTTATTGAGATCTTTTTACCATGAATGGGTGCTGGATCTTGCAAATGCTTTCTCTGCATCTATCAATCTGATCATATGATTTTCATTTTTCTTTCATTTAAATGATGCATTATGTTGATTAAGTTAACATGAGTATGATATATCATCTTTACAGCCCCAGGATGAATCCTCCTTGGTCAAGACTTATCATCTTTTTAAGGACTTGTTGGATTCTGTTTGCAAGTAGTTTGCTAAGGATCTTT
>PVKC010028542.1:0-15408 GCA_004027635.1 Crocidura indochinensis
ATTGGACCCTACTCTAGGGTGTGACCTGGCTTTCTGCCCCTACCCTAGGGTGGTACCTGACTCTAATGTATAAAAGAGAAGTCTTTGGAAGGCTTGGGGGCTTTTGGGTTGGAACTGACGCTGGGTCATTGGACCTCAGTTATTTCCACCGAATAAAGCTGATATTTCCACAAGTCTGACTCTCCGTGAGCTGTTCACTTGCCGATTCACCTCAGAACCGCTGGTTACTGGGTGGTAGACGCGTTCTCCGAGCTGGAGGGGAGAGACCTCGTCCTCCCTACCTCCGTTAGTGAACCTCTCTTGGGGACGGATTACTTCAGTCTTGTCTTATTTATTTTTGTTTGGTTGTTGGGCTCAACCCAGTAAAACTCAGGGTTTTCTCCTAGATTGCTTTGCATTAAGGACTTACTTTTGACTTCCTTGTGGAGCATATGGTTTCTGGGCATTGAAGCAGAGTTAGCTGTCTGCAAGAGAAACACCCTATCAGCTCCTAGTTTATGCATTTGTGTCAGGGAGCTGTCATCTATTTTGAGGGAAATGAAGTGAATTTTTTGTCCTGTGCTTCCAGATTACAAAGTCCCCCAAATTCAGGGTCTTATCACTAACACTTATTTACTAGTAAACCTTGAAAAGAGAAATAAGACCCCAGGTAGCCTCAACTTGGATATATGGATTCTGGGTGTGTAAAGGGAAGAAACACCTGAGAACTTCCCCAAGAGTCTGTTTAGAATGCTCCCAGTCTTCTAGGTACATTACACACACTGTATTTGTGATGGGCCATGATGGTCCTTCGGCAAGGGCAGAGGATTTCACAGATCACTGACATGCCAATATCTTTAACACAAATGTCACTGTAATTGTAACCATGACAACTTTCAAAAACTGTCATGTTTACTTTTCCTTGTTAATGGTAGGACTCCAGCTTAGGAATATGTGGGTAGAAATATACACACAGGCTTAGGGCTCTCAGACAATCCAAGAGGGGCACTTGTACAATCCTTGATTTCATCTCCAAGAAAATGCTATTTTTTTATATTTTTTATTTAAGTAACATGATCATAGTTGGGTTATAGTCACAAAGAGAACACCCCCTTCACCAGTGTAACACCCCTCTTCCCCCTCCCCATCTCCTGTCTGTATTCAAGACAGCCATACTACTACAGTTATTTTTTTTAAGTTCAGTAAATTATATTTTTTCCTTAACGGATAAAGAGTAAAAAAATATAGTAAAGGTGTGATAGTGGCAATCGCTGTTGTTTGCATAGGTCCAGAAAAATGGGGAAAAAGAAAAAAATCATTGGCCTGATTACATAAAGGCCTCACCCCAGAAGTTTATTGGCATAAGACCGACTCTGGGTTCCAGGCATACCAGTCTGTCCAACCCAAGTCGTTCTCTGTGGTCTCGGTGAAACTTTTTCACACTTTAGCTATTGTTGGTATCAGATTCTTATATTTAAAGATTCTGGATTCTGTGCATTTCTTTCATTGATGTCAGACTGATGTGGAGCATCCTCTAGTTTCATCATACCATTAAATGCAGAGCGATCTGCCCTGCAAACAGGCTGTTGCTGAGTCGTCTGGGTGTTGAGAGCACTCGTTGGAGTGAGTCAATGCCAAAGCAGTGGTAGGTCTTCCCTGATAAAGGCTTAGATCCTGGTAATATTATAGACAATTGTGGTTGTTTCCATAGATGGTGTCCATTGTTCAGATGTATGTGGGCAATGCCCATTCTTCTGAGGCCTAAGCTAAATCATTATGCCAATGTTCAGGGTATAAGGTCCAATTGCGTTGCCAAATTTGTGTTCCCATCTCTATTAGATAAGAATTTGCATATATATTATTTTCCCATTTGAATGTGCCTATGCAAAAGAGATGCAATGCCACAAGATATTGTTGGTGCATCTGGGGGCCAACGAATAAAGTCCAATATTCCCCGTAACTTGGTTCAAACATGTAATCTATACAGAGATACTCTTCTACCAGTATTGCTTATAAAACAGATCTCAAAGGGGGAAAATTAAACAACCAAATAACAAAACCAGTGGGCAACATTGTCACTGTATGAGGATGTTTAAAAAGAGTTATAGATGTTGAGGGAATACATCTGTGATATACAAAGGAGATACACGTGTCCCTTTTATGTTTTAGAAATAGTCAAGAGGGAAGGTATTGTTTCTGAGACAGCACTTTGGTCTGTGATTTGGACAAGCAAAGAGCACATGGAGCCATGTCCTCCTGGTGTTACCTGCTGAAATTTCCAACTCCCCCAGAGACGTTTGCTTCCTAATTGCTGGAAGTCGGAAGTTCACCAGTTCCCTCACCAGTCCCCTCTCGGCCCCTTGCAGGAATGAGGAAGCCTGGGGTCTCCTTTAAATTGCTCCTCTCCAGAACCCACTTGCTGGGACCCTGAGGAGCAGGAATAACCCTGGGGACCGGGAGGAAGGAGAGAGAAGGCTGTGGGGGGCAGCCAAGGCTGTATCTTTCTCTTAGCTTGGCCAAAAACCCTACAACATGGAGCCATGCCGTCCACGTGTTGCCTGCTAAAGCTTCAGACTCCACCCAAAAAATTACTGTGAAAGATATGTAATCCATCTTGGCCAAAACAAAAATCATTAGTACAGAAAAATGGTTAAATGTGGAGTGATAGGAGGTGGGAGTGAGGGAGTAAAGGAATAAAACGAGCTCCTGGGAGGCTTTCAGATTATGACGAACAGATTAAATACAATGATATCCAAATATTTATCAATATGTTCCACGCAGGGACACTAGCCCCGGCGCGGTTTCACAATGGACAGGTTTAGTATGGAAACTTCCCTGGTAATTCCTAAACCCAGAACCTATTGTGCTGCTATTCCCACCTCGCTGGCTTGCCCAGGCACATGGCCCAGGGGAAGCCCTGGAGTTCCAGAGAAAGGAGGTAGAGAGATGCTGGGGTGACCCATGTCCCATACCCCTTCCTAGGCCTGGCTAAAGAGGCCTTTGGCATGGCGGAGGGCTGCCAAACCCCATGCTGGCAGAATCTCCCAGCTCCCAGGAAGAATATAGATCCTTCCAGAACTGGAAGGCCAGAGGTCAAAGCCCCCACTCAGACCCTCCCTCTGGAGCAGGGAGGGAAATGGGGAAAGCCTAGGGAAACCAAAAGCTCCTCCAAGGGACCCACCTCCCTGGCTTGCCCAGGCACGTGGCCCAGGGGAAGCCCTGGAGTTCCGGAGGAAGGAGGTAGAGGGGTATTGCGGTGACCCATGTCCCGCACCCCTTCCTAGGCCTGGTTAAAGAAGCCTTTGGAATGGCAGAGGGCTGCCAAACCCTATGCTGGCAGAACATCCCGGCTCCCAGGAAGAAAAGAGATCAGAAAATGCTTTCTTAAGAAAAGATAAGGCCTCCTAATTCTTACCACAGTCTGCGTTCTTTACACTGACTGTATAGAAAGAGGAGTAAATGCACCCCATATACACCTCAACACAGGCCCTTTGCCTGGTCTGTATTGTGAATTGGGGGACAAAATACCCAAAAACAAATATATATATTTAAATTATTAAATTTTAGTTTGAACTTGAAATCATTAAACATATGACAAAAATTAAGTAAGATAGTTGTGTGATGATTGTCAAATTTACCACACAGTCCAATCTAAAGAAATAACTCGAATAGAATATTGCATCTTAGATAAAATTTTTATTATGAAAAAAAAGAAAATGCTTTCTTGTAGATGCACATAATTGAAAAGAAATGTACAGAGATTGAACTATAAATTCCTGGATTTTACAGTGGTCACAAAACTGTGATAAAAAAAAAAGACGACTTGCATATTATATTGCCTCTGCTGCTACTGATCCATGATTTGTGAGGACCCAGTCTCTTCCCAGGACATGGATGCTCATAGGAGACTGACTGGGGGGAAGTGTCTCTTCTGGCACTGCACAGCTGCTGCTCCTGTGTGTACACCTGTGGACCACAATTGCACCTAGTTCTCAGGTCACACATTAGCTGCTTACTTCTGTATTGTTTTTTGAATTAATTGAAATTCAACACTGAAACTCATTTCTTTAATTTTCTGTAAGGACAAAGCCATTTTTCTTTCTTTTTTTTTTTTGTGTGGTTTTTGGGTCACACCCGACAGTGCTCAGGGGTCACTCCTGGCTCCATGCTCAGAAATTGCCCCCAGCAGGCACGGGGGACCATATGGGGCAAACGCCTTACCTCCATGCTATCTCCCGGGCCCCGCCATTTTTCAAAACTGCAGAAATGTTGGGATTTTCTGAGTATACATGAGTGGTCTGCAAACTTGCAATGAGACCATCACATATTTATAAGTGATCTTGCTTTTCTGAGGAGCTCCAGTGCATGCTCCTACATGAAAGTATCAATGAAGAGCAGGAGCAATAGTACAGCACATAGGGCATTTTCCTCACAATCAGTTGACTTGGGGAGAATCCTGTATCCCTGATGTATTGTGGGAAACCTCTTAAGAGTACCTTGTGAGGGCAGAGCCAGAAGTCCAAACACACACACACACACACACACACACACACACACACACACACACACACACACACACACACACAGGAATGAATATATGTATTCTAGAAAAAAGACTTTTTCCCATTGGTTATAATAGATTAAAAAAAGGGACACATTGACCCTTTTCCTCAAATGAAACCAAATCTGTGAGTTCCCAATCTGTGTCACAGACCCTGACTCTCCTGGAGGAATTAGGAGGTCTCAGCATCCCTCTCATCTCAGCCAGTAGTCACCCAGGTTTCTGACACATTCAGGATGTAGGTTGTAACACTGTCTCTTGCACGGTAATACATGGCCGTGTCCTCAGGTCTCAGATTGTTCAGTACCATGTGGGTTCTGCTGGAGAATTTGATTGCAGTCAGGTGACAGCCCTGGAACTTTGGCGTGCAGAGTATATTATCATTATCAGGGTTTATAGCTAAGATCCACTCAAAATGTCGTCCAGGTATCTGCTGCACCCAGCTGGTGAAGGTGTATCCAGATGCCTTGCAGAAAGAGCTTCTTGAAGTACAGGTTTTCTCATCTCAACCCCAGACTGCACCTGCTATCTCTGTGAGTGCACACCTGTGAACAGAGACAGGAGTGGGAAAACTCCCTTGAATGGACAAGCTCCCTTCGTAGTCTAGGGACTGGCCCTTACCTCTGGCCACTGTGAGGTGAAATAGGATTCTCCATTTATAGTGCATGCTGATGGCTTGGCTCTCAGGCAACTGAACTGAAGAGTTTGTTCATTTTGTAATGTTTTCTGGTATAGATTGATCAATTTTAATATCCAATTCAATAGATTTCAACTGACTTGCATATAAATGAGAGAGAAAAGAACCTGCCCAACTCAAGAAGTACTGACTGCATCACTCAGGTTTCCCATTGAAAAGGCCATGCTCATGGCTTAAGAACATGAGGCCCTACTCTGTCCTTGAATGTTGTGCAGGGAAAGTTCCTCTCACAGACACTCTAGGTTGACAGGAACTGTTTTCACAAAGATTCCTCTGAATGCCAGAGATTCCTATATTGCTCTAGGCTTTGATATAGAAAATTTGATTTAAGATATATTGCAATCAGTGTGTTTAAAATTGGACTCAATTCTAAGTCAAAATATCATCTGCTTCTTACTTTGGGTTTTTCCAGGATTAACAAATATGATATTGTAAAGACTGTCATGAACTTCCTTTTTCATGTGCATTCTATAATAGAATAATATACTGAGAAAAAACTCAGGAGACGACGCATAATGTCCTCCCTGGGTGTCTATTTCAGAGGACTTTCTTTGAAAACAGGAAATCCCAGGACTTGAGCAAATGCTCTCAGCCCCTGCACCTACTCATACTGCCTGGTCTAGTGGGCCCTGAGCGCCCCCTGCTGCCCAGACCTGCTCTGCAAGGCTGATTCTGTCTGAATTCCCAGTTGTCATCCTCATCGCTCCTGTACCTAAGAAAGGCTGCCCGTCTATGAGAGCTGTGACCATTGGGAACTGATCTCATTCATCACATTTATTTTATGTTATATTATTTTTAATTATATTTATGTATATAATATTTATTATATTATATGGTATTTATTATATTCTCCAATAGAATACAGTATCGGGAAGCAACTCAGGAGACCATGCACAATGATTTTCTCTTGTGCCTATTTCAGAGGGTTTTCTTCAATAACAGGAAATCCCAGGAATTGAAGAAAAACCTCCCAGGCCTTTGCACCTGCTCCTGGACTGGAGCCTATACTGGCAGGTGCTGAAAACCTCCTCCTACCTAGACATGCCTCACAGGGAGGACCCTGTCTGGGTTCCCAGCACAGTCACCCTCACAATCCCTGCTGCCAGTATAGGAGCTCTTTTATTGTTCGCCACATTTATTTTATATGTATCTAACATGAGTACAATAATATTTCCATCAGGTAGTTAATTCACATACCCTAGACCCTCCAAAGTGTCCCAGACATTCTATCATTCTTCCCTATAGTCTTCCTCTTCATTGTCCCACCAACCTCTTACTACTTGTACTAAAAATTTTGTCCTCCAAAGACACAATGTGTTTAATGGATGTCCCCTTGTTTACTTCCTCTATGTACCTCAGTAGTGAAGTGGTGCATATCTGACCTTCTATTTCTGACTCATTACCTAAATAAGATACCTTCCAATTGCATCTAAACTGTAGTAAACTTAAAGTTAGAATCTTTTTTATAGCTCTTTATTTATAGATATGCTGTATAAGTGCTAAAGCATAATAAGCTCCTCCATTCATCTGTTGCTGAACATTTGGACTGCTTCATATCCTGGACATTTACAGAGCAATGACCATAGATGTGAATATTTAATTTTTCCAATGTTTAGGTAGGTATCATTATTTTCAATGTTATTAACAACCGAATTTCATTACACAATATTCTAATACCATCACCTATTTAAAATATCTATTTCCATCCATCAATGAACCATAGAGCCCTGTAATCCACCTCTTGCCTCCTTGGAAAAGTCTGTTATATTTGTGGCATATTTTTTAATTAACCATTTTTAATTCAATCACCATGAAATAAAGCTACAAGCTTATTCATGGTTGAAATTTAGTCATACAAAGTGCCAAGGCCATCCCTTCACCAATGCAAATTTGCTGACACAATTTTTTCATTACACTACTAACCCAATATTAAAATGCAAAATTCCACCCTAATAATCCAATATTAAAATGTCATCTTTTATTTTAAGTTTCCAACATCACAGTATTCTAACATTCCAATTCTTGAATATTCTAGTATTCCAATATTCTAACATCCCAATATTCTTCTCTTCCAGTATCCATATAGTCCATTAATGTAATCCCAATGATTATTATTCAAAAGTATTTTAGATGAAATCAGACATATGTCCATTATTCTAACATGCCAATATTCTAACAACTTAATATTCTAAAACTTAAAAAACTCAGAATTTCAATATTTTCATATCTTATTATTCCACTATACCTATATCCAATCATTCTACTTTTATATACTATTATTTAAAAATACCAATATTCCATGAGGGGTTTACGTGAGATATGTGTGTGGGGGGTATGCATGAGCATTTGTGTGAGAAGTGTGTGTAAGGGGGTATGTAAACAGATGTGTCTGAGGGACCCCACTAAAATATTCTTAAAAATCTTTTTTTTGGATTGCTTCACAAATTTACAAGTCATTTTTGTGCAGGGCCCATGTTAATTTTCTTTATTTTTCCAATTTTAGACATGAGTTGCTAAGAAGAAGCACTAAAGTACAATCTTATGTTAAGAAATAAATTTGTATGTTATTTTAAAAGGAAAGAATTAAGGTTTGAGAGATATCACAATAATTAGGGAGTTTTCCAGACATATGGCCAACTTAGGTTCAATCCAACATCTCATATGGTCCTCCCATCCTGTCAGGAATAATTTTTGAGCACAGAGCCAGGAGTAACCCCTGAGTACCACCAGAGGTGGCCCAACAAACAAGCAACAACAAAAGGAAAGAATATTATCAAACCTTTTTCCATTTCCTTTTTCTTAAAAAGGTGAATTTTGCTTATTTGTCATCCTTCTCCCTGAAATATGTGCTATCTCTCCTCTTCTGCTTTTCTTTTTCTTGTGGGGGTGGGGACACTCCCACTGTGCTCAGTCCCGAGCTTCTACCTTTGCACTCAGAGATCACTCCTGTGGGGCTCATGGAACCTTATATGTTTAGGGGATCTAACCCAGGGCTGGCTGTTCCATTACCACTCCCCCATGTTTCTATAAATAAAGCTTTTACTTCACATACACAAGTTGCCAAAAGTTCAAGCCATTTATATACTAGAGAATTTTCAAAAAAATATTTCTGGTGCTCCATTTTTGGATTAAAAAATAATTATCGGGGCTGGAGAGATAGCAAAGTAGTAGGGCATTTGCCTTGCACGCAGCCAACCCAGGAACGGACAGTGGTTCGGATCCCAGCATCCCATATGGTCTCCGAGACTGCCAGGAGTGATGTGACCAAACCAAACCAAACAAAACCAAACAAAACAAAACAAAACAAAACGCCTGGCAATACTCAGGGTGTACTTAGGGAACACTCCTGGCAGGGCTGAGAGGACCATCTGTGGTGCTGGGGATTAAATTCAGGCTGGAGGGCCCGGGAGATAGCATGGAGGTAAGGCGTTTGCCTTTCATGCAAAAGGTCATTGGTTCAAATCCCGGTGCCCCATATGGTTCCCCCGTGCCTGCCAGGAGCAATTTCTGAGCATGGAGTCAGGAGTAACCCCTGAGCACTGCCTGGTGTGACCCAAAAACCAAAAATAAATAAATAAATAAATAAATTCAGGCTGGCTATGTGCAAGGCAAGTATCTCTCTGACCCTAACCTAAACTTATTTTTAAGTAACTGCATATAATTAGAAAAAAGTAACAGTTACTGAAATTGAGAAATTGCCCAAGGGGTTGAATGCATGCTGTGTATGTGGATGTCCAGGATTCAGTTCATGACATTCCATGGTCCAACCCAATGCAGTGGAAGCCACTTCAAAAACACTGCAAACACAGGAGTGTTCTCTGAGTACAAATCCAAGAGTATTCCCTGCATATTAATTACTAGGTGTTGCCTGGCATCTCTCCAAAAAGCCCCCAGATCAGTTAGGGGCAAAATCATAATTCAAGTGACAAGGCTTTAGTTTTGATCATCAAGTACTGTGTGGCCATGTCAGTACTGTTGGATGTGACCTAGTAACCTTGACCACAATAACAAATAGGCAGAACACCCAACTCCACACTCAGTTTAGATCCCCAGTACTGAATAATCCTCCAGTATCACAGGGAACCAGTCACAAACACAACATCTCCAGTAGCCTCTGAGAACCAGTGAGAAAAACCAGTGCTGCCGTGGATGTAGGGATAAAGGAACTCTCATTCATTGCTGTAGAAAAAGATGTCTAGTCCGGCCTTTTTGGAAAACAATATGGATATGCCTCAAAAAAGTAAAAATTGAGTTCCCATATGTTCCAGCAATACCACTCCTAGGACACACAAAAACAGAAGTACACCCTATGATCACAAAATACAGTACAAACATGCCCTCCACTCTCCTATGTTCATCACAGCACTATTTATAATAGGCAGAATCTGGAAACAACTTGGGTGCTCAACAATAGAGGAGTGAAAAGTGTGGTACATCAATACAATGGAATACTATGCAGCCATAAGGAAAATGAAGACATGACATTTGATTAAACATGGATGGACATGTTTTTAAACATGTTGATTAAACATGGATGGACATGCTTAAACATGTTGATTAAACATGGATGTAGATGATTTTGTTCATATTATGAATCAGGAGAGAGATAGACATAGAAGAGACTCACTCATCTGTGGGGTATAATATAATATATGAAAGACGGTATGGTAATAATATCCAGAAACAATAGGAGGGCTGGGAAGGACTAGCCTATGATACAAACTTAGTCACAAAGAGCAGTGACTGCAGTTAGAGTAGAGATAACTACCAGGACAATGATAGAGAGAAGCAGAATGCCAGTCTCAGAGACCTTTAAGTTGGGTGGTGCAGGAAGGGAAATGGGAGCAGGAAAATGGACGGTAAAGGGCAGTGTACAATTTATGACTGAAACTCAATTATGAACATTTCTGTGCTTAAAATTATTTAAATAAAAGCATTAGTTGAATGAAACCTGGTTGAAGGCAGCTTCACTCCAATGATGGTGGAGTGAATACATGTTGCTTTCTATTGCTAAGTCAGCTGATACAAAAAGGAAAATAGAGGTTGGAAGCTATACAATGAGGAATTTGTCAAAACCCACATTATTTTGTGCTGGACTTACTCATCAATGGTTTGAAACTACAGACAAATATATTTTTTCCATTTTTTAATTTAAACAACTTGATTACATACATGATTGTGTTTGGGTTTCAGTCATGTGAAGAACACCACTCATCACCAGTACAACATTCCCATCACCAATGTCCCAAATCTCCCTCCTCCCCACCCAATTCCCGCCTGTGCTCTAGACAGGCTTTCTATTTACCTCGTACATTCTCATTATTAGGATAGTTCAAAACGTAGTTATTTCTCTAACTAAACTCATCCTTGTTTGTGGTGAGCTTCATGAGGTGAACTGGAACTTCCAGCTCTTTTCTCTTTTGTGTCTGAAAATTTATTATTGCAAGAATGTCTTTCATTTTTCTTAAAACCCATAGATGAGTGAGAACATTCTGCATCTTTCTCTCTCTGACTTATTTCACTCAGCATAATCGATTCCATGTACATCCATGTATAGGAAAATTTCATGACTTCATCTCTCCTGACAGCTGCATAATATTCTATTGTGTATATGTACCACAGTTTCTTTAGCCATTCATCTGTTGAAAGGTATCTTGGCTGTTTCCAGCGTCTTGCTATAGTAAATAGTGATGCAATGAATATAGGAAGGGATTTTTGTATTGTATTTTTGTGTTCTTAGGGTATATTTCTAGGAGTGGTATAGCTGGGTCATATGGGAGCTTGATTTCCAGTTTTTTGAGGAATCTTCATATTGCTTTCCATAAAGGTTGAGCTAGACGGCATTCCCACCAGCAGTGGATAAGAGTTCCTTTCTCTCCACATCCCCGCCAACACTGCTTGTTCTCATTCTTTGTGATGTGCACCAATCTCTGTGGTGTGAGGTGGTACCTCATAGTTGTTTTGATTTGCATCTCCCTGATGATTAGTGACGTGGAGCATTTTTTTATGTGCCTTTTGGCCATTTGTATTTCTTCTTTGTCAAAGTTCTTCTCATTTTTTGATGAGATTAGATTTTTTTCTTGTAAAGTTCTGTCAATGCCTTGTATATTTTGGAGATTGGCCCCTTATTTGATGGGTATTGGGTGAATAGTTTCTCCCTCTCAGTGGGGGGCTCTTGTATCCTGGCCCTATTTCTTTTGAGGTGCAGAAGCTTCTCAGTTTAATATATTCCCATCTGTTAATATCTGCTTTCACTTGCTTGGAGAGTGCAGTTTCCTCCTTGAAGATGCCTTTAGTCTCAATGTCCTGGAGTGTTTTATCGATGTGTTGTTCTATATATCTTATGGTTTCAGGTCTGGTATCGAGGTCTTTCATCCATTTGGATTTAACCTTCGTACATGATGTTAGCTGGGGGTCTAATTTCAATTTTTTGCAAGTGGCTAGCCAGTTGTGCCAACACCACTTGTTGAAGAGGCTTTCTTTGCTCCATTTAGGATTTCTTGCTCCTTTATCAAAAATTAGGTGATTGTATGTCTGGGGAACATTTTCTGAGTATTCAAGCCTATTCCACTCATCTAAGGGCCTGTCTATTCCATTACCATGCTGTTTTTTTTTTATAACTATTGCTTTGTAGTACAGTTTAAAGTTGGGGAAAGTAATTCCTCCCATATTCTTTTTCCCAATGACTGCTTTATCTATTCTAGGGTGTTTATTGTTCCAAAAGAATTTCAGAAGTGTTTGATCCACTTCTTTGAAGAATGTCATGGGTATCTTTAGAGGGATTGCATTAAGTCTGTACAATGCTTTGGGGAGTATTGCCATTTTAATTATGTTAATCCTTCCAATCTATGAGCAGGGTATGTGCTTCCATTTCCACGTGTCCTCTCTTATTTCTTGGAGCAGAGTTTTATAGTTTTCTTTGTATAGGTCCTTCACATTTTTAGTCAAGTTGATTCCAAGATATTTGCGTTTGTGTGGCACTATTGTGAATGGGGTTCTTTTCTTAATGTCCATTTCTTCCTTATTACTATTGGTGTATAGAAAAGCCATTGATCTTTGTGTGTTAATTTTGTAGCCTGCCACCTTGCTATATGAGTCTATTGTTTCTAGAAGCTTTTTGGAAGAGACTTTAGGGTTTTGTAAATAGAGTATCATGTCATCTGCAAACAGTGAGAGCTTGATTTCTTCCTTTCCTATCTAGATTCCCTTGATATCTTTTTCTTGCCTAATCGCTATAGCAAGTACTTCCAGTGCTATGTTGAATAGGAGTGGTGACAGAGGACAGCCTTGTCTTGTACCAGAATTTAGAGGAAAGTCTTTCAGTTTTTCTTCATTGAGGACAATATTTGCCTCTGGCTTGTGGTAGATGGCCTTAACTATATTGAGAAAGGTTCCTTTGATTCCCATCTTGCTGAGAATTTTGATCAAGAATGGGTGTTGGGCCTTACAAAATGCTTTCTCTGCGTCTATTGATATGATCTTGTGATTTTTATTTTTCTTGTTGTTGATGTTGTGTATTATGTTGATAGATTTACGGATGTTAAACCAACCTTGCATTCCTGGGATGAAACCTACTTGATCGTAGTGGATGATCTTCTTAATAAGGCATTGAGTCCTATTTGCCAGGATTTTGTTGAGTATCTTTGCATCTGTATTCATCAGTGATATTGGTCTGTAATTTTCTTTTTTGGTAGCATCTCTGTCTGGTTTAGGTATCAAGGTGATGTTAGCTTCATAAAAGGTATTTGGAAGTGTTCATGTTTTTTCAATTTCATGAAAGAGTCTTGCCAGGATTTGTAGTAGTTTCTCTTGAAAGGTTTGAAAGAATTCATTAGTAAATCCATCTGGGCCTGGGCTTTTGTTTTTGGGCAGACATTTTATTACTGTCTTAATTTCCTCAATAGTGATGGGTGTGTTTAGATATGCTACATCCTCTTCCTTCAACCATGGAAGATTATAAGAGTCCAAGAATTTATCAATTTCTTCCAGGTTCTCATTTTTAGTGGCATAGAGTTTCTCAAAGTAGTTTCTCATTACCCTTTGAATCTCTACCATATCAGTAGTGATCTCTCCTTTTTCTTTTTTTATCTCTCCTTTTTCATTCCTAATACGAGTTATCAAGTCTCTCTCTCTCTCTCTCTCTCTCTCTCTCTCTGTTAGTTTTGCCAGTGGTGTATCAATCCTGTTTATTTTTTCAAAGAATCAACTCTGCTTTTGTTGATCTTTTGGATTGTTTTTCATGTTTCCACATCATTGATTTCTGCTCTCAGCTTTGTTATTTCCTTCTGACTCCCTATTTTTGGGTCCTTTTGTTGAGCACTTTCAAATTCTATGAGCTGTGTCATTAAGCTATTCAGGTATGCTTTGAACTCCTGTCCTCTTACCCTGTGTTTTTCAAGAGTCCACACTGCACCCTTACCTGGGGACAGAATGTGAGACAGTGTGGGTCCATTTTCTTCAGCTTGGATTATATCCAAAGAGCAGCAGCAAGGCACATTGCAGAAAGTCCTGAAGAAAAGTCAAGGTCATAAGCAACAAAGATGAGCACAAGCCCTGCTTAGCTGCATCTTGCTGGATCTTGCTGAATTCTAACCAGATCTGCACATCTGAACTCGCCATCCACCAACACCAGCTTCCTTTGTGAGGGAACATTTGGAAAGCGCCCAAAGAGCCTGTTGTCCAGTAGAATCATCCTAATAGGCACAGTGCTTACTAAGGAGCACAATGTGAGCTGTGTCTGGAATTTTCTGGAGCTTCTAAACTAAAATCAACTTTTACAGTCCATAGATCTTTACAGGAGGGGACAACAGTCCCGAGGGGAAGGTAAGTGTTCTGAAGCAGGCTTGGGCTCATGACCTTGCTGGGTCTGGCCCAACACTCCCTTGCAAAGATAAGTATTTTGCATAAAAATCTTGTCCTCAGAATGAAACTCTTTCCCCCAACAGCCTGGGGTCACCAGCCAGAGCCACGGAGAGAGAGCAGGAGGTGCTGCCACTTGCAGAAGAAGGGCTAGTGCATTTCAGGCAGCCAGCCTGAGTTCAATCCCAGACATCTCATAAGTTCCCCGAGGCAGCAAGGTATAATTCCTGTGTGCAGAGCAGGAGAAAACCATGAGCATGGTCATTGAGGCCTCTAAACAGAAAAGAGTTTTACAAGGTCTCAGGATAGCATATTACTCTGAAGCATCAATGATTTTATATTTCCTTTTTAATTATTTCTATATACTATCAGGATTTCCATAAGGCCATGCTCATATTTATTCTGCCTGTGTGTTTACTAATCACACTTGGTAAACATTATTTATGACAGCCTAAATCTGGAAACAATCTATTTGCCCAAGATAAGATGAATGGACAAAGAATCTTTTTGATACATATATGCACAGGAATACCACGTAGCTGTTAGGAAAAATGAAGTAATGCGATTTGCTTATACATGGAAGGTTATGGAGAGTATTATGCTGAGTGAAATGAGACAGAGGAAGCAGAATAGACATAGAAGGATCTCACCCATTTGTAGGATATAAGGGGAAAATAAGATAGTATGGCAAGAATATCCAGAGGCAACAGAGACGTGTTGTGCAACTTTGGTTTGGTTGTGTTTGGTTGTGTTAGAGAACTTCTTTGAGTTCCTTCCAAGAGAGGGGGTTACATGAATTGCATATGGCAAAATATGAAGAAATCAGAGACCACACAATGTATGTGGGATAACAAGGGGCTCTGGTCTTTAATGAAGAATTAGGGGAATGAATGGGGGCATTTTTCCAGTTTTTTTCTATGGTATGAAAAGAATGCCCACATTTGCAAAGTATAAATCTCTTTTTAGTTAACAGAAATATTATCAGTATACATTGTTTGATTTACAAAACAATTTACCTGGCTAGGGTGGTGCAGAAACTTTGATGAGTAGATATATATTTTTTAATTTTTTCTTTATTTAAACATTTTGATTACATATATGTTTGTGATTAGGTTTCAGTCATGTAAAGAACACCCTCTTCACCAGTGTAACATTCCCACCACCAATGTCCCAAGTCTCCCTCTCTCCCACCCCACCTCCACCTGTACTCCAGACAGGCTTTCCAGTTCCCTCATTTATTTGCATGATTATGGTAGTTCTCTGTGTAGTTATTTCTATAACTGCACTCACCACTCTTTGTGGTGAGCTTCAT
>PVKC010028543.1:0-15408 GCA_004027635.1 Crocidura indochinensis
AGTTGTGGGCTCCATACTTGGCTTCCCGCTCAAAAATGTAGTCCGAGGGTGGAAGGCCTTGGACAGTTTTCTTGGTCGCCACCGAGGCAGCGCTGAGCACTGAGGAGTGAAATCCACGGCCCAGCAGAGCCACTGAGCGCAGATGAGCAAGTTTGGACAGCATCCTGGACTAGGGCGTGGCACTGAGCTCTGGCGCGTCCGGGTAGCGGGTGCGCAGCAGACAGCGCCACATCATTTCTGTGCTAACTGGAACTGTTGTTTTCAGCAGCCATAACTCCCTACAGTTGTGGATTAGATTCAAATTCTTGCACCTATATGATTAGATTTGTTGGCAAACAGTTCAAATAGATGCTTAATGCTTACGGTGTATAGTGACACTTTCAGGGCACTGGGAAAGTCTTTTGCTCCCTTGGCTGGACAGATTACTGAAATAGTAGCAGACAGGTAAACAGGGGAGAGATCAACTTAATAACCCTTGTGTGGAGAATTTACAGCGTTGTAAGCTTGAAAGAACAGTAGGACTGACTGGGAGTTTCTATCCCATGTGAAGGGACTTGGTTTATGAGAGAGGAGACTTCTGAGCAAGAAGTGAATACCCTCATCTTACCCCTGACAGTGAAGTGACAGAGAGGACTTGGACACTTATAAACATACTCTGGATGATACCCCAAACTGTATTCTTCTGATTCACAACAGGAAATCTGTGTTGCTTGTTCAATCAGAAGAGGCAAATATTATAGAGACAAAGATAGGTGCTTCTCAGCCTATAGGCTTTTTTCTGCTCTTAGGATGAAAAGAGTTCTTTAAGCCAAGGTAAAGTATTTCTCTCGGATGACCATTGATCTTGGTCCTCCAAACCAAAATGACTTTTATTAGAAGAGGGCACTTGGACACATTGAAGAATAAGCCTCTTATTCTTTCTAGGAAACCCATATCCTTTCACATTCTCTCTCTCTCTCACCACTTTATCCTTTCTATTAAAAATGTGGCTACTCTATGTTGGGTTCAAAATCACTCTGGGTTGGCTTTCAAGAAAGAGTTAATTTGTAAGTCATACTGTGTACTGCATTTTCATAAAATGGCAGTTGATGGTAAATAAATTATTAGGGTGCAAAATCCTTGAAAATTAAAAAATATGGTAGAAAGCTAAATGGTATTTGTTTAACTTGCTTTGATTTTTCTTTCTCTGTATTTTATCAATTTAGATAAGTTGGAAAAATTGGATAAAAAAGGAAAACCCAACAGGAGATCCATGACTGGGAGATTCCTTGCTCATCTGTAAAATTTTTCATTATTCTACAATTAGCTTGGTCCAAGAGATGGTGACAGAGACTAATTGAAGATAGAGGGTAATTCTCACTCACCTGGATAAAGCCATATTCTCCCAGGGCCTGAAACATGATTGGGGTTCAATAGGTATTTATTTCATGGCTGCAGTCATGGTAAAAGAAGGTGAAGAGATGCTTTCTGTCTTTCAGGAGACCCGTTTTAGTAAAAAAAAAAAAAAAAAAAAGAAAGAAAAGAAAAGAAAAGAAAAAGGGAAAGCTGCAGTTTACTCCATTGTAAGGTATAGAGTGAAGTTAGAGTCATCAGAGATTTCATCTAATTAAGGGATTTTCAAAAGGCTTCACAGAAAAGATGGTGCTTCAAGATAGGACTTAAAGAATTAATAGGTTTTCCACAAATGGAGTGTGTTTGGAGGAAAGTAGCTATTTCAGAGAAATGAAATGGCATGAACAAAGGTAGAGGCAAAAACTCAGGGCCTAGTGAATGAACAAAGTGATGGCCATTGTGAAAAGAATTCATTGTCAGAATAATTGTTAGATTTTTATCTCATACACCATAGATAGAAACTGGGAGACACTGCCGTAAGGGATATAATTCCTGGTCTCAATTTCAGTTTGGCATGCACAAAGGTCACAATCAATAAACAAACAATCAAAATAACCAGAAATAGCTGCTGTGAGTCAGAAGAATACCCTCTATATGTTAAGATAATTTAGAACCTAACTTCTCTAGATCCCTATGACAATAAAGTTATTTTTTCTACCATTTATTTTGGTAGATACTGAGCATGAACTAGGTGTTACACTTCAAACTAACTAATGAAATCTGTATAGTGGTATCTTGGAAAGACAATTATGGCAGTAAGAAATTATAATTCCATAGAGGACTGATGCAATTATTATGTTTGGTCACAAAAGAAGTATTCTTCTAAAGATTATATTTTCACAATTATTCTCTGGGGAAATTTAATCTTTAGTGCTAGATAATTCTAAGGGTTTATAATCCTAGTAAAAATACCCCTACCACAGTACCACATTAAGCTGGTACTGTAATATTTCTCTCTCCTGAATGCAGGAACAAGGAATATCAGTGGTCCTTGACATAGGATTTAAGTTCTGAAGCTTCCATTGCTTGGGTGTCAAAAACTGAAGTTCTTCATCTTAACCTAACATCCTCACAATTTATTAAAATAGCTTTACTAGAGAAGCAGACAGAGGAATTTATTTTCTTAAATTATTAGTTTTCCTAATCAGAGTCTTGGGCCTATAGATCAGATCCACCTGGAAAGTTCTAGAAATGCAAATGATTTAGCTCTATGTCATACTTATTTCGAAAACCACAGGATAAAGCCTAGCAGGCAGGCAATCATGATTCTGGTGTACACTAAATTTATAGATACACTGCTTATTTGTAAATCTCACTTTGAAATAAAGAAGTAAAAATTTGCACAATGAACCGAAAGCAATGCACCATCAAAAAATCAAAAATTATTACTGCCTATTAACAGTGAAGATCTCTAGTGTACTAAAAATAAAAACTTCATTTTTGCAGTTTATGACTATGCTAATTCTTCCAACAGATACTTGGGTGACATTTATGGTATCTGAAGGAAATTCTCTCTCTTAATGTCCTGGAATTTGCATTTTCTAATGTAACATACATGGGAAAGCATTATCATGGAAGGAGTGAGTTATTCCAAAGTAGATTTAGCCTACAATAATATCAACACTTTCATTTCAACCTCATTGATTTTTTTTTTTCTTTAATGAGTGCTCAAATTAGTAGAGTACAAAAAGCCCTATATTGGTTGAAAATCTTCTCACAACTCAATTTAATTTAATTTGAAAATAGCTGTTTTACTGTCTCTCGAACTAAATTTAAGAAACCAAACAGAGCATTAACATGTTAATTAATAAGAGGTTCAGTGGGAAGGTAGAAAGTGATTAGTTGCATTAGGATTTCTTCAGATTTTCTCTGGGAAACTCATTAAGAGGCTCTTCAGAGCACTTTTCTGTAAAGATGACAAACACATGGCATATGTTCTTCTGTAATCTCAAGAGTGAGACTTTTGCCTGGCTTCTCTCCATGGTATGGAGGCTCAAAGTAAGTTCTTCAAGGGATAGTAACCTTAGTGGCTTAAATGAATGAGTTGTAGAACATGACTTAAGCTAGGCATATGGATGGTGGGAAGAAAAGTCAAACTCACTGATCATTGGGTAACAGAACCCAATTTTGGGGGGTTGTTAATTTAGGAAGAAATGTTTCTCATGTTTGAAGTTGAGATGAATAATTCTCTAAGTGATTTACAGCTCTTTATGCTTGACTGTTCACACTTATGTTTTATGAATCTTAATCTATTTAATCTTACTTGAGGCATAATTTAGAATGGACATTTCCCAGTGGAAATAAAGTCATAGTTGACCACTTTTGCCTGTGATATACATATAAAGTTCTATCTTTTTGTATTTATATGTTTTTCTTTATACAAAACATATTATTCCCCAAATTATGGTAGATGCCATGTTGTTCCCAATAAAATATTCTTTAGTTGTCACAGTAGGTAACTTCAAAATGACTACTCTGATTTAAATTACCCATAGCAATGTCTTTCATTCTGCGTAAGATTTCCAAGAATTCTCAGGATGGATCTCACCTGTTTCTAGCCAAAGAAAGAAAGGAAACAGATGACACTTTAGCAACCAGTTATTAGCATCACTTGGGAATGTCTTATCACAATGAGACTTGGAGATTGGAGAGTGAGACTTAGAGCATCACTTGGGTCTATATTATCCGAAGTGAGACTTGAGAGAGTGGAGAGATCTTCTTTTATTTTTTAAGATCTCCAGTGAGATGATACTCAAAATTGAGATCTGTCATACACTCAAATTACTCCTAAGATATTAGCTCTTGAAGATTTACTACTGAGATTATCTTGAACAGATTGCATTATTTCCATTTTGTGTTACTACCACATTGAACTAAATCAGCTGATAGCATGTACTCCATAAATTATTTTTTGAAACAATAAACTATTCCTAAATATAATCTAAAAGTCAATATAGAAAAGTATCAATAATAAGAAAAATACAGGGCCAGAGAAATAGCACAGAGGTAGGGCATTTGCCTAGCAAGCAGCCAATTCGGGATGGATGGTGGTTTGAATCCTAGCATCCCATATAGTACCCAGTGCCTGCCAGGAACAATTTCTGAGCACAGAGCCAGGAGTAATCCCTGAGCACCGCTGGGTGTGACCCAAAAACAAAAACAAAACAAAAAAGAGGAATATCGAATTTCATTGAACTTTTGTTTGTTTGTTTGTTTTATTTGGGACCACACTCAATGACATTCGGGGTTACTCCTGGCTATACACCCAGAATTAGCTTGTGGTTTGGGGGACCATATGGGATACTGAGGCATTGAACCATGGTCCATCCTAGGTCAGTCATGTGCAAAGCAAACGCCTTACTACTGCACCAACACTTGGCCCCATTCATTGAACTTTTTTTTACTAAATGTAGCATGAGTGAAAAAACATTGTACAAGTAAGCCAGGACTACATAACTTAGAACTGCCTTTCTCAAACTTGGCTTTTAAAATCTATTCTAATTATCAGAATTGCTTAGAATCAATAATATTGATTCCTTCAATAAATTAAGTGTGGGACTCAGGAATAGGAGTTTTAAACATTAGGGGCCAAAGCAATAGCACAGAGAGTAGGGCATTTGCCTTACTACACAGCTGACCGGGGTTTGAACTCTGGTATCCCATATAGTCCCAAGCCTGCCAGGAGTGATTTTTGAGAGCAGAGTTAATAATTACTCCTGAGCACTGCCAAGTGTGGCTTAAAAAGCAAAAACAACAACAGAAAAGAGTTTTAAACACAGTTTCTGTAAATGGGAAAATTTATATCTAAAAATGCTTTTTTACATATATCTTAATATCTATAATCCATATAAGATATTAAAATATATTTACAGATATTCACATACAAAACTCCCAGACAGCACAAAAGCACACCATTTTTTTTAAAAATTGAGGTATAATTCCTATGCTTCATTAATAATAAGACATATACACATATTTTATTTGGAAAATAACACTGACTTGCTTGAAAACACAAATGCAGAAATTCACAAAAGCAAAATTTGCCTCTACTCTTTTCAATCCCAGGAATGGCACAAGTTTACTTTTATTTGAATTATTTCCTGAACTCAAATTGTATTTGCAGTCACATAAAAGCATATGCCCTTTTATTTTTTTACATTAAGAGAAAACAAGTATCAAAAACATTTAAACATTTTTTTTCCCAAATTGCAGTTTTTCACTTGATGCACCAAATGCCTCTTTCATGCCTAGCTACAAAGGATCTGTTTATTTCTTTAAACATTTAAAATGACAAATAACTATTTAGCAGACATCCCCCCTCTCCCAGAGAACACGATATAAAGAGACTCGGGATGTACATTTAATTTAAACATAAAACTGATTGGATTTAAACAAATCTGAGAACTATAATGGTTGGTTTGGAGACCAGCTGGAGATAGGAGCGAAAGGAGAATTTTCTAGATATTCATCACATTTCCTTTTCCTCCATATCATGCCTAGAGTTGCCTATCTCAGAATCTGCTCTCCACTTTTACTTAACATTCAAATCCAGTTTTCAAAATAAATGTGAAATGCTTACAATTTTTGAGAAAAATTAATAAAAGTAGGGAATAAGGGAGCCATACATCAGTTACAAAAACATAAAGTTAGTTGTTTCTGTTTTTTTTTTTTGTTATTATTTTTTAGGCCACTCCCAGAGGCGCTCAAGGAACTCCTTGTTCTCTGCTCAGAAATCAGTCCTCACAGGTTCTGGAGACCATAGAGTATGTTGGGATTTGAACCTGGGGCAGTCTCATTCAAGACAAATGTCTTACCCACTGTGCTATTGCTCAGCTCTCTAAAGCAAGTTTTAGAATGCATGTTAAATATGCCTTTCTGAGAAATTTAACTTCTCTTTGTTTTAATATAAAATCTCAAATTAATTATTTTATTTTCTATTTGTATGTAACTCACAAGACTGCAAATACAATAATAAATTAAAATATCTGGTAATCTTTGCTAGTGAAAAAATTAGATGCACTATTGTATCTAATCTTTTCTGAATTTTATTTATACTCTTACATTTTAATGATATTTAAATCAGCTTGCTCAAGTTTCAAGAGTTTTTAATTTTTATGTTATATTAAATAAATAATTGGTTTTATTTTTTTCTTCAGGGATTTAAACCTCTAGTCTTTTTTATAAAAGATGCAATAATTTTGTGGAGGGTGTTCTAGACAACTAAAATTATTAATTTTAATGTGCCTTTCTGGGTTGCTATTCTTCTTTTAAAAATCAATAATTGATAGGTTACTGAATCTTCCTTTTATATTAATATGTACACATTTTTTTAGTTTAATAATCTTTAGTATTTCAAAGAGACACACAGAATTATAAAGACTGGTAGCATTTAATCATAAATATTTATGCTATACTATTATAGATAGAACTCATAAAATGTAGCTTTTTTCTTAGATTTCAGAATGACGATATAAATATCTGCAAGAAAGAAATACAGTAAATTGATACCAAATGCTGCTTTATAGTGCTATTTTTTATGAAATTAATTAAATTATCTCAATGTTCAAAGACATAACTAGCAATTGTGCTGTGCTCTTTCCAGTCTGTTAGAGGATCAAGGTAATCCTCTTAATACTGTCTTGCTGTTAACCATCCCACTTTATCAATGAGAAAACAAACAGGTGATTAGTAACTCACTCTGGCTTCCACAGCTAGAGAACAGCAGATAAGAGACAAGCAGATATTCATGGGTTAATGGGTTAGCAATTAACCCGCCCCACCCAATAATGTTTCCCTATACAAATTTAATTAACCAATTTGAAATTATCTAAATTTCAAAAATTCAACTTAAATTCATAAAAACACATACATTTAATATTTAAAAGGTTAAAATAGGACTGAGAGATAATATATATGTATATATATATACAGATACATAATTTATAACATATGTATTTAACAATTCTCAATATATGGTTACCTAAATATTCAAAGGGACAGGAAATAGCTAAGAATGCAAGAAGTGCAGAGAAATTGAAAGGTAATTTTGCTTAGAAACAATGTGGTAATCTATCTTAAAATAAATTGCACAGAATATGTGCAACCAAATAAATGGCTTAATGACTCCATACTTACAGTCCAGTTTTGTTTAAAGGAATCAGACTAATAAAGATTAGTTGGTCAAAATTAACAACTAAAAACAAAATTCAAATGTCTTATTTGTCTACCAGCTCCATAAACATAATAAACAGCATGAATAAAATACATTAATCTTTGATGTGCAAAGCATTTTTTCACCTTTATGAAAAATTCATAAAATAAATTATAAGTCATAATATACACAACATACCCTATACTAACAAATTCAACTTCTTATAATGTATAAATAGAAACAACAAAACCAGGTTCCAGAGTGATAGCACAGCTGTAGAGCATTTGCTTTGCATGTGGCTAACCCTAGATGGACCTGGGTTTGATCCCAGGCATCCCATATGGTCCCCTGAGCCTGCCAGGAGCAATTTCTGAGTGCACAGTCAGGAGCACTGCTGGGTGTGGCCCCAAAACCAAAGAAACAGAAAACAGAGAAAAAGAAAAATCTGACTTCTTTGTCACTACCTTTTATCTATGTATTTAAAAGCTTTGTTTATTTGCTAAGAAAGGCTCAGATATTTATCTAGACTCTAAAAGTATAAAATTCCCAAGTGTTAAGGATCGAACAGTGCTAGGAGTAGCCTATTATTACCGTTTTTTCTTCCTAACCATCTGGAGCTCAGAATGAAATTTATATAATTATTGGGGTGTTTATACCCTAAACATTTAAAATGCAATGTTTTCAAGCCAGTTGACAAGGTTTACATTTATAAGCTACCCTGTAAGATAGACTGCTCTTTTTTGTTTATCCAAACCTACAATTTTAGTGTAAAACTTCCACTTGCTGTGTTTGATGGAATGAGGAAATTGGTCCAATCTGGCTTTCCTCACCAACTCTCTACTTGGCTAGAATAGAACGTGTTGTTGACGATTTTTTTTCTAGTGGTAAATATCAGAAATGTGGCTAAAAGCAAAATGAAAAATGACACTGGTATCATATGTAATGCCTCTCCCAGCCTTACCTTTTCTGAGATATATTTGTAATTATGTGCCAGACCCTGAAAAGAGGAGTATAGTTTCACCATTCACACCAATGCAAAAATAATGAGCATGAGTTGAGGAAAGCTTCCAGGCATAAGAAGGAAAAAAAAAAATGTCTTTTATGTTCAGACCAGACTTAGAACTTGGCCCACTGTGGCCCTCTTTGCTTTGAAAACCTTTACAGTGGCCTCGGAGGCTTCCTTCATATGCCCCTATTTCACTGGCATTTTCTTAGTCATTCCAAGCTGATTACTTCTGATTTCACTAGCATCTAAAATTTTTAATTTCCAGAGTGCAATTTACTTTCCTCTTAAATAAAAATGCTAATTTAGTTAGCTCTTCTACCAATTATCTTTATTGGAATGTCTTGGGAATATTATGGGTTTGCTTCCAGACCCATGCAGCAAATTTCTCAATAGAGTGAGTCACAATAGTTTTTGGTTCCTCGGTATATATAAAAGAGCTACATTTATATTTGTGATAGTCTCTCAAGTGTGCAATGGTATTAAGTCTATGGAAATACAAGATATATACTTTAATTAATTTTAAATTAAATTGTATTATAGTTTAAATAGTTACAAGTGTGTTATAGTTTATGGTACCAATTTACATAGTTACTACATCCCAAACACCAGCAAACTGCCCATGAACCTCCACCATTCTATATGTGTCACCTCTAGCTTGAATTTCTTTCTCTTGCCCTTTTTATCACTAGTAAGTGTTTATATTCCAAGGCTCAGGTTTTGTTATGGTTGAAGGCCATGTCTTTGCTTGTTTTGTCTTATGCTGCACTGATGAATGATATCACCTAGTATTTATCATCCATTAACTTATTTGGCTTACTATTAAAACTTCTGATTCCATCCACATATCAGTAAACTGCATAATTTTCTCTTTTCCTAAAACTGCATAGAATTTCATTGTGCATAATTACCAGAAATTATTTCTTCAATTTATTATTAGTAAAGTCATTTTATGGTTGAAGAGCCACTATCTATTTATTTTTTACTTTTTTGGTTTTTGGACACACATGCAGAGCTCAGGGGTTACTCCTAACTCTGCACTCAGAAATCGTTCTTGGCAGGCTCAGGATACCGTATGGGATGTCATACCAGGATACCATTTGGGATTGGAATCACCATCAGTTCTGGATCAGCTGCATGTAAGGCAAACTCCCTATGGCTGTGCTATCTCTCTAGCCAAAAAGCCATAACCTTAGTCCTTCTACCAGGGCTTCAAAATCCCCCAGGTTCCCAGTTCCATTACTGTATTTCAGAGTTTGTGTTAGAATTATCTATTTCCTTTCTTTTCTCTCAACTCTGCATATGACCAAGATCCTTTGGCATTTATCTTTTAATTTTTGCTGATAAATTATATTACCAGACTTCAGTGATTGGCAATATTTATGATGTTGATAGAGTATTGTCTTGGTATTGATAGATTTGTGCATTTAGTAAAATAAAATCACTCTGCATTGTCATTGATAGACTTACTTGTTAAAAATAAGCTTTTCTGTAGATGCAATCTATGATATAATGGTGTACCCATGCCAGAATTCTTTCAATATTGGAGTCAATTCTCTGAAATCCTGCCGCTTGCAAGCTGGAAAATGCAATATTCTAAATACTTAGTTGTCCTTTTTAATAATGTTCACAGTGTTTTCACCAGGAGTAGATTATATATCAAAGAAAATATTATTTTGCTATTCATTTATTTTATCAAAACACTGTGCTTTACAACATTAACCATTGTTTAATTTTAGACATACAGTGTTCTGTACCAGTCCCATTACCTGTGTCAACTTTCCTCCACCAACATCCCCAGATTTTTTCCAAACACTGTATAATTTTTAACCTTTATAGGACTATTTTTATGCTCAGTTCTTGCAGATTAGATCTTATTTTTCAATGCTGTTGACTGTGTCCCTTGGATATACCACTAATCTATACCATTTGTATACTAAGTAAGGCTTTTGACTTCTTTCTTTTTACTTCCTGCCTGCCTATTCTTACTCCTCACCCTAATAATTTCCCTTTTATTTTTTATCATTTTACTTATATTTTAATATTTATTTTCTTTTCCTTCATATCCATATACTCTGGGATCAACAGAGATCTAAGCATTCCTCTTTTGTGCATTGCATTTCCTCATCCAATTATTCTATATATCACAGATAACATATAGATAACATCCTGTTTGTCCTTCTTCTGACTTACTTTACTCACATAAAAGTAACTCTTTTGTTCAAGATTTATGAGTTTTAAGATTCAAACCACCATCCTTCTGCATGTAAGGCAAACACCCTACTCTTAACAGCATCTAATATGACAAAGCCTTTTGGGAGATTTTCATTTTCTTTGTTCAGAGTAATCAGAGGTATCATTGTAAATGTCCTATTCCTTTATGACATGTATTTATTACATTTTAAAATTGAAAGTCAAAATCATTTCTGGACTATAAAATAGAATTGGTAAACATAACCATGAAAACAAAAATTGATCTCCGTACCTCCTCATTAGACCTGCTAGCTGACCAGGTGAACTGTTCTTGAACAATAATATTTGGAAAGAATTTTCTTTCTCTCATGAGGAGTAATGTTAATGGTGGGCTTAAATTATTCAGTAAGCCATGTTGTAGACAGACGTGCTGTCATCCTATCTTTGTTCCATTTATAGAGCACACGCTGTTTAATATAATTACTTAAGGAATTTCATCTTAGTGAATGGGTATTCACTTCAATGTTAAGTCACTAATGGCATGAGCCCTTGCAAAGAAACTCAGCTTGGTTTTGAAGCTTTGAAGTCATACATTGACTTTTCCTCACGAACTATGAATGTACTAGGTGGCCTTCTTCCAATATACGTTCTGTCTACATTGAATATCCTTGTGTGAGTGAACTTCTTGCCTCAATAATTTCAGCTAGATCTTTGAGAGAACCTGCTGCAGCTTCACTTTGCTCACTGGTGTTCTAGAAATAATTTCTTTACAAAAAGTTTTACCTTCAGGCTCTTTTGAGCAGCTTCCTCAATAAGCTCAGCAACAGAGTTGGGACCTTGCACTGACTTAGACTTTGATTTGAGGGATGGTTGTGGCAATTTTGATCACTTCACCAGACCACACAAATTTCCTTCCCATCAGCCATTGCGTGTTTTCTTGGTGTATGCACTAGAGCAATATGTTTCCATACCCCACCAGAACATTTGCTTAGAATGCCTAAGTTGACTGGCACAAATGGCAAAAATTTGGTTCTGTTTCAAGTTTAATTACCTTATTGAGTTTAACCACGTTTTGATATAGAGAGTTCTTCCTGGGCTAGAGTGATAGTACAGTACATAGAGCATTTTTGTTACATGTAGGCAACACAGGTTTGATGCCCAGAACCCTACATGGTCTCCTGAAACCACTATGAGTCATCCTTATGCTCAGAGTCAGGAGTAAAAATTGAGCACCTCCTAGTTTGTCACGTCCCCTAAAAAAAGTTTATTTGGGATCCGAGCAGTGGTATAGCGGTAGGGCATTTGCCTTGCACACTGCTGACTAGAACTGATTGTGTTTCTATCCCCTGGTGTTCCTTCCATATGGTCTTCCAAGCCAGGAGCAATTTCTCAGCTTACATCCAGTAGTAATCCTGAGCATCACTGTGTGTGGCTTAAAAACAAAAACAGAAACAAAAAAAGAGGGGTTCTTTGACACACTTGAACACTTGAAGAGAAAATGGTGGAGATATTCAATTTAAAAATTGATCAGTAGGATATAATTTAATTTTTATTTAATATTATTTTCATATTTATTTTATGTATTATTGATATAACATGATTTACAATATAATAGATATGTCTTTGAGTTTATAAAGTTGCTTCATGTACACTATTCTCTTCTATATTTTCTCTACTTTTTTATTTTTGTTTTTTTGTGCCACACCTGGAGATGCTCGGGGGTTGCTTCTGGCTATGCACTCAGAAATCACTCCTGGCTTGGGGGACCATATGAGACTCCAGGGGATGGAACCAAGGTCCATGCTAGGTTAGCTACATGCAAGGCAAATGCCCTACCACTGTGCCACCACTCTAAATTTTCTTTTTTTTTTTGTCCCCAATTTCCAATCCAGACCAGGCAAGGATCTGGGTTGAAGTGTATATAGGGTGCGTTTACTGTACCTCCTTTTTCTATACAGTCTGTGTGAGGAACACAGCCTGTGGTAAGAATTGGGAGGCCTTATTATTTTTTTTTCCTTCTTTTTTTTTCCCCTTTTTTTTTTTAATTTAAGCGTTTTGATTACATATGTGTTTGTGATTTCGGTCATGTGAAGAACACCCCCTTCAAATTTTCTTAACATAGCTAATGGTAAATTTAATTCCAGTTAAAATGCCTCATCAGGAGCCGGAGCGGTGGCTCAAGCAGTAGGGTGTTTGCCTTACATGCGACTAACCTAGGACAGACCACAGTTCAATCCCATATGGTTCTCCAAGTCAGGAACGATTTCTCAGCGCATAGCCAGGAGTAACCCTGAGCATCACAGGGTGTAGCCCAAAAAACAAAACAAAAACAAAAGCCTCACCAATGAAACCATATTTATTCATTCCCCAAATAAGTGTCCATAGATGCAGATGTAATTACAATATGGGAAAAAGTTTTGCTTCTATGATGCTTGAACATATGTAAGCTATTGATCACACTGTTAATGTAGTAGGGAAAGAAAAGCCCAGCATGGTAAAAAATTCTAGAATATTACCTTGGTAAAAGAAGTATGCCTGGAAAAGTATGTGAGCTTATTATTTAATGTGGTGAGTGGAAAATAGTGGTATATGTGGATAGGGTTGTTTGGGTCTAAGGAATTATAAAGGTTGGCATGAAAATAGGATTTCCCAGTGAGAAGTTACAAACCATGCATCATATTGGATAAGCTTTAAAAGACAGCAAGGAAGCAGAATATAAGAGTATTTTATCCCTCCATATTTTGTAGTTCATTTTTTTAGTCTCCTTGGAAAATGGAACTGGTATATGTAATTACATGCTGGCCAAAAACTTTAGATGAAAATATTTATATTGAAGCTGATACAATGAGCTCAGTTGGCATTTGTAAAACCTTTATCAAGAAGAATGAAGGGAGTCTAAATGCACCTTCTATAAATCTAAAATATTTCACAGTATGAATAGCAGAAGACAAAGTTATGTAATTTTATCTGGAATGAATCAGCAATCTGGATGAAATACTTTATATTAAACTTCTTCCACATCAGACTATCTTCTCCTGATAAAATGCTTCCTCTATTTGTTCTGAATTACTAGGAAGGGCATTTACTCACTATACAGAATGAATTTGGAAACTCAGCCTTAAAAGTGTTTTGCCCTTGAGTTATCCATATATGTATATGTATTTATAAGAGGAAGAACAAGTTAGTACTCTAGTTGTTTATATATACAATGTATGTGCACTCCTAATAAATACATAATCATCATTCTCAATATGATTGCATAAAATGTAGAATTTTCTAAGCAAATTTTAAAGCAAGAAAATAATCTGTATATTAAGTAAACATGGACACTCATATTTGGATACTTGGAAACTTACACGCAGGGTGCCAATGTAAATATGATATTGCCAAAGCAGTGTAGTAACTTATTTTGAATCTTCAAAGCTATGATTACTAAATACATACATCAGATACAAATTTCAAACAAAATAACCACTTGATCTGTCAACAATCAGTACTCTGTATTTGCAAATATTATAAAATGATTTTAGTTACACTAAAACACATTTTCTTCAAGAAGAAAAATTACTTTAATGATCTTAAATAAGCATATTTATGAGAAAAATTGCTTTGTCTTTTCAACACACTAGAAATCAAAGCTGCCTGATTTTTCTCTTAATATTTTTTTCAGCACAAAATTTACCAAATAGCAGTAGCTTCAGATGCGATGCTCACTTTAGAACTGTCACAAAATGACAGTATTAAGAAGTCATGTACTGAATATGTGTGTTCTTTTTGTTCTTAAAAATCAATTTATACTTCTTTTTAAAAAGTTTTCATATGGACCACTTATAGATGGGACTTAAATATTAAGTAGTTCTTATTCAAACTTTGCCTCTTGTGAGAATTTAATGCAATAAATAAAATTAAAAACTCTTAACATGGGGCCGGAGAGATAGCATGGAGGTAAGGCATTTGCCTTTCATGCAGAAGGTCATTGGTTCGAATCCCGGCATCCCATATGGTCCCCTGAGCCAGCCAGGAGCAATTTCTGAGCATGGAGCCAGGAGTAACCTCTGAGCACTGCCGGGTATGACCCAAAAACCAAAAACAAACAAACAAACAAATAAAAAAAACTCTTAACAACGATTGGTTCAACCTAAAATTTAATCTGCCATAAGCCTGCATAAAGATATGGGTGATATCCTAGTTCATTCTAAGAGATATTTAAGAGTCGAGACTTTTACTAATATGGGCCTGGCTTTTTGATGGAAAATCTATTTGGTATGATGATAAGTTCTTGCATAGAAACAAATAGTCCTCAAATTTTACTGATTTATTCCACAAAAGTTGTATAATTTTTCCTCATTTCTAATGAAAATAAAGTCTCTGACAATAATAGCTACCTAGGATCTAAGTTTAGTAGGCACTCTATCTAAAAAGTGCTCTCAAAACTTTTTGGCAAGAAAAAAAAGAGACAATAAATTTATCAAATATGGAATATGTTTGTAAAACTCCAAGAAAGCATAGATCGATCTGAACAGAACACAACGACAGAACTCAGAAAACTTCAAACTGAAATGGCAGGCCTGAAAAACACGGTAGCTCAACTTCAAACTGAAATGGCAGGCCTGAAAAACACGGTAGCTCAACTGAAAACCTCAGTGGATGCCCTCGACAGCAAGGTAAG
>PVKC010028544.1:0-15412 GCA_004027635.1 Crocidura indochinensis
GATTGCTTCTATTACTGAATAGTGGCTACTATGGACATGGGTTATATTAAATTGGCTACTATGATATCTCTTGACAAAATACTTTCATTTGTTTCAGATATATTTCAACTGGTAAAACATATGGTAGTTTTCTTTATACTTTTCAAATAAAACTTCCTGCTATTTTTCATATTGGTGGTACCAATTTATATTCCAATGAACAGAATCCTAGGGTTCCCTTATTACCACAGTCTCACTAAGGTTGGTTATTTTGTATTTTGAATGTTAAGGATCTTAATAGCTATGGAGTGGTATCCATTGTGTTTTGATTTGTATTTCAATTAATGTTGAGCATGTACTTAATAAAGTAACTCTTTTTAATTGGATTTTTGTTTTGCTTTGCTATTGGGTTGGAGAATTCTTTATATTATATATACATACATATATATATATAGGTTACTTATTTATTTTGTTAAAATAAAAATGCTAAATACAATTTTAAATGGGTCATTTTAAAATCTTGTTCTGAAGGAATTTTTAACTTAGTATTATCCCTCTTTTTTTTTTTTTTTGGCTTAACATTTATGCATAATAGTCAACTAACATGTTACTAAGGTACATCTCAAGGAATATTTTCCCTTTTTTTTTCCTAGGAGTTTTTATAGTTTCTGTTTGAAAAACCTTTAAACTGCTCTATCAATAAGATTTGATTTATTTTTAATATTATTTTGTCTCCTCTTCCTCCCAAAAGATCAGGAATTATGACAATAATTGTTATTTCATTTATTTTTATGTTTACTAGGTTCCATGAATTCTGCTGTTTACTAGGTTCCATGAATTCTGCTAAGTGCTCTTTCCACATTATCTCACCTTGTCCCCTTTACAAGGTTATTGGTGCTTATTGTTGTCTCTAATTTACTATTTGGGAAACAGAGAATTGGAGGTTGCATGGTTAACATTGAAACGTAATTGGGATTTGGTCCATGGTGTGACTTTTAACTTTCTAAAGACAGAGGATTGAGTTTGAGAGTTTTACTACTGCTAAGCTAAAATGATCATTTGACCCATTTGGGGCTTTGTTGGCATTGATATTCAAATATTAGAATTGGAATTGGCTTGATCAAGAAGTTAACAAACAGCAGTTCATCAATTTGGGATGTTTTTAGTTCATCGATTCTTGTTACTTGTTCTTTGACATGTAAAATAGCATAAAAATTTTAATAAAGAGAATCTTGACAACAATATGAATTCTGGGCTATTTATGAAAACCAGAATCTTATCCGTGGCCTTCATCCTATCATAGTTATGATTAACTAGCTGGAGGGGAGCCAACTGGGCTTGTTCCCTTTAAAGTAGGTCAAAAGGATCTATGCACTCCTCTGTTCATTCCTACACAATAGCTAAGATATGGTGACAATCCAATTGCTCAAAGATGGATGAATTTATCAAGAGGTTATGCTATATATGCATAATGGAATACTGTGCAGCTCTGAGAAAGAGTAAAATCATTTCATTTGCAGTAAGATCAATGAAGCCAGAGGACATCTTTCTGAGTGAAGTCCACCAGGAGGAAAGAGACAAATATAGAATGATATCTCTGATTGTAGTGGAGTGCCTGGGGTCAAATGGGGGGGGGTAGTGATGGGTGTGGTTTTAGAATTATATGCATAAAAATCATCACTAATCTCACAAACACAGAATTTCAGTCAAATCAAAATAGAAAACTACAGAAAGAAAAGAAATTTTAATCGCTCAGAAATGTAGAATTGCTGTTTCCAAAGGAAAAGTATCTATGATATAAAAATTGCAATAAAGTTTTGAGTACTATCCAATCCATGGTGTCTACAGCAGAAAACTCCTTTTAGAAGAGCTTGCCCCCTCATTTATATCCACATTTGAATTTTGATTGAGATTAGATGATTATCCTTAGCTATTTTGTTTCTTGGCCAATGATCTATATTAACTTCTTGGTCAATAGTCTATATTTTAGCTTCTAGGTCAACAATCTAGATTGTTAACTTATCCTTCTAGCAAAATAACTTCTCTATCCCTAAACAAGGATGGATTTAGTGATTAGCTGGGACTCTCTTTGTAAGTCTGCTTTATAAAATTATAGGATGAGACATAAAAATCTATTTGAAGCTGATTTAAGACAAGGGATATGCTATGCCATTTCTGATAAAAAATCAGTGATGTCAGGAGGTCACAAGCAATTGTACGTTGATAGGGTGCTTGTCTGTCTTGAACAGAACTGGTTCAATCCCTGGCATCTCCTCTGCTCCCTTGAACACTGCAGAGAGTGACTCCTGAGCTTAGAGCCAAAATAATACCTGAGTAATTCTGGGTGTGACTCCAAACAATCAAAAAAGAAAAGAAAGCAAACAAAAAACCCCCCAAACAAATGAAGTAACATCAAAAAGTTAAGTGGCAGGGCTGGTGAGGTGGCACTAGAGGTAAGCTGTCTGCCTTGCAAAAGCTGGCCAAGGAAGGACTGCGGTTTGATCCCCCCCCCCCACGTCCCACATGGTCCACCCAAGCTAGGGGCAATTTCTGAGCGCTTAGCCAGGAGTAATCCCTGAGCATCAAATGGGTGTGGCCCGAAAAACCAAAAATTAAAAAAATAAAGTTAAGTGGCATCTTAACAGCTACATTAAAGTGGAAATACTGTAGGAGATAGTGAAATACCATGCATGCTGTTTTGTTTTGTTTTAGTTTCTTTTAATTTCCACATAGGCTGTGGGTGAATAGCATGCAAATTCTGAATAATGAAAGTGGTTATTTGTTTTCTGATGCTTTAATTAAGAAGAGATTCTCCCATGACTATTTAAAATAAAAAGGCGATTAGTGAGATGTGTGACGATGTAATAGAATTTATTTTTTTCTTTATAAAATATTTTATAATTCTGGAAAAATTCCCCTCTAGCCTCCATTTGAATACAATATCTATCTTTGGAAGTTGACACTCTCACATCACTATGTATTCATCATGTATGTAGACATAGTTCTATTTCCCCCCACCAATAAGAGATCAAATTAAATGCTCATAAAAAATTGTACCAGCCCATAGCACATGACACAGTGGCCTTATTTCCACCACACAGAGAAACAAACAGCTTGTTTTAATAATCAAATACATTTCCTAAGGGTCTTGTTAAATTGCTGAATGTAAATTGCAATTGGAATTGACTATTAAAGATCTTGGTAGAGTAGGTTAAACATCTGTTCAATTTATTACAATTTTATTTGTACTTCAGCTGTAGCTGGGGCAATTAAGCCAATCAGAGCAAGCAAATCAAATCTAATTTACACTCTAATGGACTAAAAATGAATGAATAAACACGGCCCTACTAGATCCAAATGATTAACCACGTCTCAAAGGATATTTTCTTCTATTTCAGTATACAAAATGATAGTGTTTATACTCTAATTAAACACTGAAGAATGCTGCAAACAAATCTGGTCACCTTTTTTAGCTTCTGTTTTTTTTAAATATAATTTTAAAATAAAGCAAAAATTTTATAAATTGGAGTCCTTCTTAATTTATACAAATACACAATAATTCTTTAAGAGGAATTTTATGTTTAGCTTATGCCTGTACTAGTTTTGTTAAATCACGTTTTCTGTATTCAGTTTTTGGTTGTTGATATAGATGTGAGCTATTCTAAGAAAATCAATAATGGATATAGAATTGTGAGTTAAAACTTTATAGCTTTTGCTAGAGTTTATACAATTAAGAAACAATATCTCGACAGGAAGGAGATGTAACATTCAGCACAGTGTCTAGGCAGTGAGATAAATTTCATCATTTTAGGTAACCAGGTTTACTCAAGTAGTCAAAAATATTCAAAGTATACAGGTTGTATATTGTAGTGAACACAGTGTTTTAGATAGAGCTCTAGGTCCATTCTAGTGTTCTAGAAGGTGCTATCATTTTAGCTCAACAAAAACAAACAAGTATAATTATTGTATAAGATGCTCTTATTTCAATGCTCAGTAAAAAATTGCCATGCAATAGTATGCAGATATGTAGACTTTAGAGGGCACACCTATCTTATTTGATGAACAGACATTTTCTCTCTTTGGACAAATAAAAAGCATAATATCATAGTTTTTCTCATTTTTTGGAATGTTTGCCTTTTAACATTCTGCACCTGGCCCTTCAGCAATCTCACTAGCAATATTTACATAAATTGATTGGGGATCTGGGGTTCAACCCAGACCATGCAGTCCTTCATTTTGCTTCCAGTATTAGATAAAGCAAGTTGAGCAAGTTCTACTTTATTAAATGAAAAACCTACAGTTGGCTTTGGTCAAGCGTTTTAAATGTTGAGCCAGACTCATTTCAGCTACAATTCACCAAACCCAGAAGAAAACCTAGTGCACTGAGACAGTTCTGTCAGGAAACCTTTACCTATTCTGCTTACCACTTTGCTTCGACTCTTCTCATTTCATTTTTGTTAACTGCTTTTGATAGAACAGCAAGTACTTATTTAGAAGCTTCTTCAAATAGTCACATGTTGAGTTCCATGCCATTAGGGATGATGCTGTGCTCTCTGAGCAAAAGGTCTTATCTCTTGCTCCTCCTTTCTCCTGAGCCTCTCCTTTTTTCCCTTTCTTCTTTTTCTCTTTCCCCATTCTTTTCCATATTTTACCCCTTTCTCTTCTCTACTATCCCATTCCCTCCACCCTCCTTGTCATCCTCTCTTCCTCCCTTCCCCTTTTCCACCTTCCCTAATTATTTATTTCATCCTTTCTTCCTTTCCTTCTTTCTCTCCTTCCTTCTTTTCTTCTCTCCTTTCTTCTTCCTCCTTCCTTCTCCATTCCTCCCTCCTTCCTTGCTCCTTCCTTCTTCCTTCCTCCTTCCTTCTCCTTTTCTTCCTCCTTCCTTTTTCCTTCCTTCTTTCCTTCCTCTTCCTTCTTCCTCCTTCCTCCATTCCTTCCTTCTTTCCTCCCTCCCTCCTTCCTTCCTTCTTTTTCTCCCTCCCTCCTATTTCCTTCCTTCCTTCTCCCTTCTTTCCTTCCTTCCTTCCTTCCTTCCTTCCTTCCTTCCTTCCTTCCTTCCTTCCTTCCTTCCTTCCTCTCTTTTCCCTCCCTCCCTCCCCCTTCCTTCGTTCCCACCCTCTCTCCCTCCCTCTCCCCTCCCTTCCTCTTTTTCTTCATCAAGTGTGTTTGAGGTGCTACTACTCACAAAATTGACCCTAAGACAGGTTGACCTTAGGAAAATAATTCAGTAAGAAAGACGTGATTGTCTGGTCTAGCAGCTGTTGGAAGAGGGGAACATTGATCACTTACACAATGATTATGAAAATGAAACCTTAGAGTAGTTAGAGGGGCTGGAGGGATAGCATGGAGGTAAGGCTTTTGCCTTGCATGCTAAAGGATGGTGGTTTGAATCCCAACATCCCATATGGTCCCTCGAGCCTGCCAGGAGCGATTTCTGAGTGTAGAGCCAGCAGTAACCCCTGACCGCTGTCGGGTGTAACTCAAAAACCAAAAAAAAAATTAGAAAGGTGAGGTCAAAAACATCATAATAAGTATTTATTACCTAATTTATGTAAGATTCTGATAAGTAGTGTTAAGTGAGATATGAATGCTGAGTTGGGGTTAGAAAAAAAATGGTCCAGGCAAAAGAGATGGATGATCCTAGAGTTTTGATACTTGACACAGTATAGTACTTGAAAAAAACCAGGAGAAGTCCAGGGATAGGAAACTTGATAGTGGCATTTAAAAGATATATATATATTTAATAATATTTCTTTATTTTTTTGTATATGGTTGACAATAATATTTTAGGTACATATTAACATAAAATCAGGGGGATTCCCATATCAAATTGTCCTCCTTCCACCTCCATTCCCATCCTACTACCCATATCCACCTCCCTCTCCCTTGGGGCTGCTAGAATAGATGGTCTCTTCTGTGCCTAGCTTACAGCTTAGTGGTCTTATACTTGTTTGGTTTTGGTACTTCCCTTATTTCCCCCTCTAACTGGGAGGCGGGACTAGATAGTTCTAGTTATGCGGTTTTGTTTGAAGAAGTGAAAAGTGATAAACTGGGGTAAAAATCAAATACGCCAAAAATGGATGGAGTCCTTCTAGAGGCGCTCATCATCGGTTTGAGAGACAAAGGGGAAAAAGAAGGTGAAACACCTAAACAGTGCAAAAAGAAGTGTCAAATAAAATAACCAGTGAGCACTCCAACAATAAAGATAAGCACCATATAAAATCCATGGTCTTGAGATTAAAAACAAAACAAAACAAAACAAAATAAAACAAAAACATGGCTGAGAGAAAAGAAAAAAAAATATGAATGGAGACAATGACTTCATTAACCACACCAAAACAAAGAAACTGGCAAATAGTAGATAGATAAATACAGAAAAAATTGTTTTGTGCTTTTTGCTATTTTTTCCCCTCCTGCATAGGCACAGTAAATATTGGGGTCATTTGAAAAGGAATTTCCTTGGCCTACAAGATATAGGGTTTCTCCACCCTTGGAGTATATTGTCATGGGATCAACTATAGACTCCGTACAAGTTCATTTACTCTCCCCTTGGTGCTTTCATGATGTTTGGAAGACTTCTGTTCCACCTGGGTGATCAAATCAGATCTCTGTATCTAGAGATCTCAGTATCTGCACAGGTCAAGGGGGGGGGGGACTTATGATATCTGGTAATATTCAGGGCTACTCCCAGCTTGGTGCTCTAAAGTCACTTATGACTTTCGTGTTCAGAGGACATGTGTGGTGCAAGAGAACATAGTGGAGTCTCCTACTTTTCCAGACTATTGCACTGTTTATCTATCTCTTGGAAAATTTTGGTGAGGGTGTTGTGGTGTAGGCAGTTCTTAGAAATAACCCTGGTCATGTTTAGGATATAAAATTGGGATGGGTTACAGCAAGACAAACACCTGACTCCCGGTACTATCTCTATGGTCCCATGACAGTAGTATGAAATGAAGCTCATCAGAGACTTTGGATGGACTATAGTTTATAGAGCATTAAGCAGTGTTAAGGAAGGCTGTCTTTATCTTATAATCAACATAGACTTTCAGAAGTCTATAACGGGAGAGATTTAAGCAGAAGTTAAAGCATCAGTTGATTAAGAAAATAAATAAATAAAACACCAAGAGTTTTATTTCTGGAAGAAGACATCAGCTTTATTTAGGCTAGTTGTTGAATTAGCAAGATTAATTTGAAAGGTACAAGGTTTCTGTGCTAGGTTTGAGTTATTAATATCAGTGCTTTGCTTATCTTTGTCTTTGAACGTACCCTAAGTATTCAATCTATGATAAATTTCTCCAACACTTCTCCAACTTCTCTAATCTTGTCTGTTTTCTTCCCGTGAAATTCAGTTTCACTAGACATGAGAGGAAAGAGTAGAAACCTAATGTTTCCACTCTAAAGCTACTTTAACTTCATTGATCTATTCTTGTTTCTTCTGGAACAAGCAAGCCTCAAAATGTTAAGGACATGTTTGGCCTCTGGCCAATGGGCTCCATGAACATCATGCAGTCCTAACAGAATATGGATACTACAAATCTTCTCTTGAGGCTCCTGTAGTTGACCAAGACAGTGGAACTACTTTGTCGATAAGCAAAAGGGGGCCATGTAATGAAGAATGAGGAGGAGGAGGAGGAGGAGGAGGAGGGAGAGGAGCCACTGGCTTTCAGAAAGCCACATGATGTAAAGGCTCCACTCCACTGCCTCATTTGTGCTGGAAAATTTTAAATAATCAGAGAAATAGAAGCCTGTTCCATTAGCATAGCAACAAGTACATTCACCGCATAATAAACTTGGTTCCAGGGTGGCATCCGGCTCAGCCTTGCTTGCCCTTCTGTCTCACCTTTTATTGCCAACGCTATTGAAGTCCTAATGGAAAGACAGCCTTTGAAAGAACCCCGCTGACTTTTTGGCTGCCTGTTGGCAACTGAGGAGACAAAGAGGACGAGAATCTACATTTGTAAAGTTCCACTCGAGCCTCTGACTTGGGGACAGCAGCATTTTATCCTTTCAAACTCATCTCTCAGCAGCCACTGTAATTAGGCTTTCTGGAAACAGTCTTGCGGCTGTCTTGACATTGCAATAGCATTTTGATAACTTGGCCCGTTCCCAGTTCATCCGTCTGGCAAGATGTCGCCGCATACCCCGAGATTTCACTGTCTCTTAGTGGATGTCATTAGTTTCCAGAAGGAAAATAGAAATATTTAGCTAATAATATGCAAAAATAATATTTGAGATCCAGCTTGTGGTACCACCTCTTTTGTCTTCAAACCTAGCAACAAGTCACCTCTGATTCAGGATTGATTGATTCAGACTGGCTGATGAGGGCAAAAAGGGACAAAGTTTTAATGGTGGACAGTCAAGAAAAAAGAGCATCAGAAAAACGGAGGTGGGTGGTAAATGGAGATCACAGGAATGCACAAGAATGACAGGAGGGGCAAGAAGTGAAGAAGATTTGAGTTTTCAGGGGGATCTACCTTTAAACTGGACACATAGATTCTCATTAACCAGATAGCAGAACAGGTTAGAACCTTGACAATGTATGTCTTATGACTTTGCAATCTGATCAGAAACCTGTCTCTCATATCAAGAACTTTTGTGATGGGGAAAACTTGAATTCATCTACACGAGAATTGTCTGATACCAGGTCTTTAGTTTCTCCATTAGAGGCTGACTAGATTTGTCCAATACAACTTCTGTTCCCTTCTGTCTAAGCACTGGAAAAATAGCAAGTACTATCCAAGAAGTTAACATTTCCTCTTTTTGAATTGAATTTAGATGGATGTCCCTAGTAGCAACTGTATTGGGACCATTACCTGAAGGGATAGTAATTAGATCTAATCTAATCTAAGTATACTGTCAGATTCTTAACTGAGCAAAATAGCTGTAGTGGATTGTTAGTTTTGATGGAATATGGTCTGAGCAGGGGTCAGATCAGGACCTGGGCCTGCGTGTTCTGTAAATCTTTTCTTAGTGTGATAAGTGAGAGTATTGTGTGGTTCTTCTAAAAGAGACCCTGGACTGGTAAACTTCCCTCATAACATAGTTCTAACACACATCTTGTTTTTGTGTATCCTGTCTACCTGGATTCCTGGAAACACTGACTTGAGTTCATTCTTTAACTGTGGTCTTAGCATTCTCCACATGGTTGATAAGGTTCCAATAACATTGGCAGTCAGTTATTCTTTTTTTTTCTCTTTATTTTATGGTTGATCTTGGAAAAAGTTGCTTTCTCTCTCCCTACCCGAGAATCCTAACCTACTCTTTAAAAAGTTGGATAATCATTCTTCTTTCATAGGTGTTGTGCTATAATGTTGTTTCATAATAGACACTCAACATGTTTATAATTGAGTTTTAAATGAATCTTTTGATCTACAGTTCACTGTAAATCATCTTGAATTATGTAAGGCAACAAACATGATGTTAATTCAAATACAAACAAAATTTGCTTTTCTGTTTTTTATTTAGGACACATTTGATGGTGCTCAGTGCTTACTTCTGTTTCTGTGCTCATGGGTCACTCCTGGTGATTCTTCAGGAATCATATATGGTGCCAGAGATCCAACTAAGGCTGGTCACATGCAAGACAAACATTACTTTCTTACTTCTTACTTTTCTTACAAAAACAATTTCTTTCACCAACACAAAACATTGGCATTGTTTTTAACCTCTATCCTTTTAACCTTTAACCTTTTTAACCTTCTTGAGTTAACATTACAAAATAAAATGGAATGGGCAGTTTAAGTGTACAAGTCTATGAAGTTTGACTAGTGTTTATGTCCATGTAATTCACTTCCTACTGATATAGAGACTATTTCCATTGCCTTATAAATTCCCTTCCAGTCTTTGTCATTGATCTTACTTCTACCCAAGAAAAAACTTTTATGAATCAGTTAACATACATTCTTTTGGCTTGTTTTTGAACTGCAGATAATGGACTCCTACGATATATAAACTTTAGTGTGGCTTCCTTTACTCAGCACAATGTTTTGAGGTTGATGATATTTCATACATATGGATCAAAACATAAGTAACTCACTCTTGTTAGTGATAAATATTCTTTCACTGTATAAAGTTGCTACTTTTAAAACATTTTATTTCTGATGAATCTTTAACAAATACAAGTAAAGAGGCCTATTGCCCTTCTGTTTGAAAAAGTCATTTAGGCACAATGTTTTATAATCCTGAAAAAATGCATTAGTAGAATCCATGTATAAATCATTGACAGTTCTACAAAGTATGACTATGTTTCTGCAAGATAGTTTTATTTTTAAACATAAAAGCATACTATTTCTAGTACTATAGAAAGGATCTATATTTGAATTTTTTATTTGGAATTTTTATTATGACATCATGATATACCAAGTCCATAATATATTTGTTTCAGGCATTCACTATTGCAACATTAATCCCACCCTCAATGTGACCTTCTCTCCATTAATAGTTTCTCAGTTTTCCACCCACCACTCTAGCCTGCTGCCTTAGCAGGCACAAATTTATTTCATATTATTTATTATAGCAAAAAGGTAAATAGAATGGTCAAACAATAGATCCATTAAAGTCAATCTGAAATAATTTTTATATCTTACAATGGTGTTACTAAGTGATTGAGAATTTACTGGACTGGTTAGTGTTAGTTGAACCTTCTGTGTTATTGTTTATAGTCATTGAACTTGGTCAGCTTCTATGTGACTTTCTTATCAAATTTGCTGTGGTCCTGCTGGGATGGTAGTACTACAAATTTTGAGGCATAACTCCAGTAGCTGTGGAATTGGAACAGTTTGGTTGCTTGGCAGTTTGATGAGCTTCAGTTGTGGAGCTGATTGTTTTAATTATAGCTTATTTCTATGCCTCTGGTTGTTGGGTATGACTGTGGACTTCTGCACCTTCAGGAAGAAATGGAGATTTTGCTGCCCTATTCAGAGAAAACCCCAGGGTTCTAAGCCCAGAACAGACCAGCCTACCTGGAGGAGACTCAGCTGTTCTTTAAAGAGCACTTGTTATACTCTTGTGTACAACATTAGTTGTGCACTGTTTCTATGATAAAAGTTGTCAGGTATTGGAAAGGGCTTCTGAGCTTTCCAGTGGTAGGTGAGGGAAGAAAGGAATCTATGTTTTTATACTTTTAAAGTAAGTTTAATTTTAGAATGGTGCTAGATTCATTCATAGAGAGTTTCCTTGTAGGCAATTGTTCCAGTTATTCATATCTTTAATTAATCTTTTATTCAAATTTCAGTGTTTAAATTATTTCATTGTTTCAGTTACTCAAATTTCAGTGTTTCCGTCACATCTCTTTTTCTGTTCCAAGATTCCATCTAGAAGGCCATGTTCTGTTTTGAGCCAGAGTTCCTTAGGATGTTCTTGTCCTGAACAATTTGCTCTGGCTTTTGACAATGACCTTGACAGTTCTCAGAAGTACTGACATTTTGTATAGTGTTTCTCAGCTTGGATTTGTCTCATAGCTTGCTCAGAATTGGACTCTGGAAATGTGTCTTTGGAAGATCATAAAGTGCAATTCTCATCAGATTTTATAAAGGAGGCACATACCAATACGACTTACCACTATTGAGCTCACCTTGAGCATCCGGTTTGCGGTTGTGACTGTCTGATGTTTTCATTGTAGAATTTCACCTTTCTCTCTCCTTTTCTGTCTTGTACTACAGAAGGTCATACTTGAATAAGGAATTAAGATGCTACTCAAGAATATAAATTTTTGATATTTTTATATACTCATATGCTATAGAATTCACTTGCTTGATGTGTACAAATGAGATCGATGGGGTTTCTGTGGGACATGAATTGAATATATAAAACATATTGAGGAAAATAGACATGTTTAAAGTAAGATCTTTAATGCAAGAATAAGCAATATGTATTTAGATCTATGATGATTTTTTCTTCTGTACTTTTATAAATTCCTGATATTTATTCATTGTGTATTTTAGAGTCATACCAATATATTTCATTTCAGTGTTGGAGTCATTGTACAATTGATAGAGTGCTTGCCTTATACTCAACCAATGCAGGTTCTATTCTTGGCATCTCACATAGGATCCTTAGAGCCTCATCAGGACTGATATCTAAGTACAGGAATAAGCCCTCATTTTTTTTTTGGTGTGGCTCCAAAATAAACCAAAGGATGATGATGATGATGATGATGATGATTATAAATGAAGTTGTATATTTAACTTCAAATCTCGGGCTTCTCATTGCTGGTATATAGAATAAATAATTAAAATAGTTTCTTATTTAGTTAAAAAGTTGTGATTTACAGTTATTGATAGTTGAGTTTTAGGCATATATTGTTTCAACACCAATCACACTACCAGTATTAACTCCCCATAAACAATATTTAAAATAAAACTTTTGTATATTAACATCGATAACTTGAAACCATATTATACTTAGTTCATATTTTATTTTGTAGCTCTTTGTATAATATTTATATATTATATATTTCCATATTATATATGTAAAATATATTTTTTTTGTTTTTGGGTCACACCCGGCGGTGCTCAGGGATTACTCCTGGCACTCTGCTCAGAAATAGCTCTTGGCAGGCACGGGGGACCATATGGGACACCGGGATTCAAACCAACCACCTTTGGTCCTGTATTGGCTGCTTGCAAGGCAAACGCTGCTGTGCTATCTCTCCGGGCCCATATGTAAAATATTTGACATTATTGCATTATCTATACATACTGTGATTTACAAAGTTATTCATAATACAATCATTTCAGGTAGTCAATGCTCTAACATCAGTTTATCACCATTGTGACATTTCACCAGTGCCCCCAGTTTTCTTGATTCATATTTATTATTACAGTCTTTCTAAATATTGTACATAGTCATACCACATCTCAAAGAGTTAACTTTAGAGAGTTTTAACTTTTTTCTTTCAAATCTGCATGTTTTTTTTTTTTATTTTTTTATTGAGCTAGTTGGGACTTCAATGTTAAGTAGGTATGTGAAGAAGAGAACTTCTTTGCCCTATTTTAATGGGAAAGCACCCAGTTTCTCACCAAGTTGTTGTTTACATTTAAAATATGTTTTGAGGGACCCGGGAGATAGCATGGAGGTAAGGTGTTTGCCTTTCATGCAAAAGGTCATGGGTTCGAATCCCGGTGCCCCATCTGGTCCCCCGTGCCTGCCAGGAGCAATTTCTGAGCATGGAGCCAGGAGTAACCCATGAGCACTGCTGGGTGTGACCCAAAAACCAAAAATAAATAAATAAATAAATAAAATAAAATATGTTTTGAGAAGAGCTATAGTACGGCAGATAACGATGTAATGGGCCCTTATTCAATCCTCAGCATCCCATCTGGTCCTCCAAACACCACAAGAGTGATCCCTGAGTTCTGCCAGGAGTAAGCCCCGATGCTGTTAAGTATCATCCAAAAACAAAACAAAACAAAAAGTCTCCAGATAGTTGAAAAGGTTAGTCTATATGCCCTGCTTGCTGAAATTTGTACTGTAAGTGAATATTAGGTTTTATCAAATAATTTTTTCTATGTCAAATTATATAAATATTTTTGTTTTGCCTGTTGTTATGTTATAATCAGTAACTGATTATAGCTTGAAGCAAACTTGCATATAGAACAAATCGTTATGTCAACCTAATTTTTGTCTTTGAAATTAAAATATTTAACCAAGGTATGTATAGTTGTTGCTTTAATGAATATTTTTACATACCCAGGTCAGCCATGTGTAAGACAAATTCCCAAGCCACTATGCTATTGCTCCGGCCCTATATTTATAATTCTTTACTGCAGTCAACTTTTTTTTTGGTTTTTTTTGGGTCACACCTGGCAGCGCTCAGGGGTTACTCCTGGCTCCATGCTCAGAAATTGCTCCTGGCAGGCACGGGGGACCATATGGGGCACCGGGATCCAAACCGATGACCTTTTGCATGAAAGGCAAACGCCTTACCTCCATGCTATCTCCGGGGCCCCAACTGCATTCAATTTTAATATTTAAGTGTTCTGGTCAGAAAATACTTTTATCACTGAAATTTTATATGCATACTTCTACCATGTCTTCAGATTACATTAAGTTTTAGGAGATTTTTCTATGGGGTTGCTATATTTCTTTTATTCATTTGAATATGTGGTTTCATTCTATTATATAAGTAAAATCACAATTTATCCTTTTGTACTGATGGAAATTTAGGTAATCCACAAACAGAAATAATGCTGCAATAAATATTCACTTACATTTTCTATTGATGCATAGGTATTAGGTTTTCCACCCCACCCTGCACCCAGGCTTTATACCTGACAATAGAGTTTCTATTGACAATAGTTTCCAATGACAATTTTCAATAAGAGTTGGTCTTTATCTAACTACTATCTTCAAGAAACTATTGTGTCACTGTAACTCGCATAACTTCTCTAGAAAAATCTGAGAGGTAGGCAGTATCTACAGTTTAGAATAAGGGAACTACTTAGTAAATATAAGTGACTTGTTCAAGGTCACATGATAATCATGCCAGTACTTAAACCTAGGTAATCTTGCCTGCACATTTAACCTCTGTAATATGTTGAGTAAAAAGTATGCCATTTTAAAAAATGTATGAAGCTTTATTAAAATACTGCAATCTACAAAGTTGTTAATAATATAATAATTCCAGGTAGTCAATGCTCCAATATCAGTTCTATAACTATTGTGACATTTCACCAATGTCTTCAGTTTTCTTGATTCATATTTGTTACATTTTTTCCTAAAATTATTTTCTTTTAAAATTTTTCACATTTCACCTATATATTCTTACTTTGTCATTTATATAGTATATAAACACTATACACATATGTATATGTGTATACTGTTTTTAATACGTTATGGCCTTTCTCTTCTAAATCTGCTATGCCATATTAATAGATTATTGTTATTAGATAGTTAATTATATTTTCTATTTAATGACCTTGTAGTATTAAATTCTAGCATCTTTATAGATCAGCCCTGGGTCAGTTTCTGCCTATTAGTTTTTCTCCACATAACATGCTTTATTTTTATGACTCTTTTATGTTTGATAATTTTTTTTATTTTGAATTTAAGGAAGAAAATTACAAAGGTATAATTAATGCCCTTCTTATCGGGTCACAGTAGGAGTGCTTTTTAAATTTTTTTCTTTATTTAAACATTTTGATTACATATATGTTTGTGATTAGGTTTCAGTCATGTAGAGAACACCCCCTTAACTGGTGCAACATTCCCACCACCAATGTTCCAAGTCTCCCTCCCTCCCACCCCACCCCCATCTGTACTCCAGACAGGCTTTCCAGTTCCCTCATTCATTCACTTGATTATGTTATTTCTCTGTGTAGTTATTTCTATAACTGCACTCACCACTCTTTGTGGTGAGCTTCATGAAGTGAGCTGGAAGTTCCAGCCCTCCTCTCATTGTCTCTGAGGATTATTGCAAAAATGACTTTTA
>PVKC010028545.1:0-15408 GCA_004027635.1 Crocidura indochinensis
AATTTATGTAATTTTGGATAAAATTTTAACCGCTAATGCCTAAAGTTAAAATCAATTCCAGCTTAAATTCTTACTTTCAAAGACTAAATATCTGAAGGAAATATAAGAACCTTCATCCACTGCTGCTAGGTATGTCTATAGATTCAAACTTTTAGGAAGACAATATGAACATTTTTTAGAAAAATAACTAAGAATTTGGGGGCAGAGAGAGAGCACAATGGTAGGGTATTTGCCTTGCACATGCCTACCCAGGTTTAATCCCTGGCATCTCATATGGTCCCCGAACCTGCCAGAAGTGATTTCTGAGCACAGATCCAGTAGTAAACCCATAGCACCATTTCTACACTTGATCTTAGCCAAAAAGCCAAGAAGTGATGAGCACCATTTCTGGCCCCCAAACCAAGGAAAATTTGATAAAAGGAAAAAGAAAAAAAAAAACACAATAACTATGAGTTGTGATTTGATGTGACTCAGTAATTCCCTTTCTAAGTGTCTAATCCAAAGTCCCAAAACCTCTAACCAGATAAAAACATTTGTTCTCCTATATTAATTGCAGCACTTCTCACTATAACCCAAATCTGGAAACAATCCAGGTGTCCAGTTCCAGAAGTTTGAGTAAAGAAACTATAGTGTACATAGTCAGTGGAATAGTGCTTGATAGAAGAAAAGACAAAATCATGCAATTTGATGCTATGTCAATGGGATTGGAGGCCATCATGCTAAGCAAAGTCTGCCAGGAGAAAGTCTGAGAATGATCTCTCACATATAAATAATCATAGTTGAGAAATAACAAAAAGCACAAAGCAATAGAATAAGAAAATCTGATCTACAGAACTGACCTTAACATGGCATTGATCTATGATGGATAAAGAAATATGGAATTGAAGGAAGATGAGATGAAGAATCTTGAGAAAATGAAAGACACTTCACTGTGGGTGTTATATCGGAATGCTGTGTTCATGAAACCCTATCATTGTCAGTACTCTAAAATTATTATAGAATATAATGATTAAAATTAAAATTTTTTCAACACAACATTGCTGCCAGCGGCTATGTCTTGCAGCGCCAGTGCGATTTCCGTGAATTCACTTCAGGGAGCCAGCGTACGGAGAAATATGAAATATGAAATAAATGAAACCACACACAGAGAATGTGGGGTCAACACGTTTCTGGCAGGAGTGTGACACGTTTATTTTCCAAACAGGGGGTTTTATAGGGGTAAGCCGGATGAAGAATAATCACAATCACAAAGCACTGTACAACAGTAACAATACCTAAACTATGAATGTGTATGCAAAAACTCCAAATTACTAAGGAGAAGGTCACAACCCAAGGCAACTCTTTGCAAGCTTCAAATGCAAAATCAGGACTAGGATGAAGTAGGAAATATCTAGAAACTTGATCTCCACTTGGCTGGACTCTATTGTTTTGGAGGTCAAGTAAAGGAAAGAGCCAGTTCCCCCAAAATGTGTTTAGGTGTGGTCCCCCTTTTCTTTCTTTCTTTTTTTTTTGTTTTTTGGGTCACACCCGGCAGTGCTCAGGGGTTACTCCTGGCTCCATGCTCAGAAATTGCTCCTGGCAGGCACGGGGGACCATTTGGGGAACCAGGATTCGAACCGATGACCTTTTGCATGAAAGGCAAACTCCTTACCTCCATGCTATCTCCCAGGCCATGGTCCCCCTTTTCTAAGGAGTCAATAGCCCAGGGTCTGCTTTCTGGCTTCAGCCTTGGTTACCAGAAACTCCAGTTGCAAAGACATATTTGAAAAAAGAGAAAAAAAACATTGTCTTTGCTTTTAGGGCTAAATATTATCCAGAAAAGGGGTTCTCTTAGTAATCTTTGGTGCTGGAATTTCTGAGCGAAATTATTTGATAGAGGCCACAATTTTGCCTGATATTTACAAAGGAGAGAAGCCAAATAATGACCGAAATGTAATGCCAAGCATCTCTTCAGAAATTTCTCAACCATCCACGCAGGGGACAAAGGTGTCCACAGCGGGCCTTTAGAGGAACCCCGTGGGGGAAATTTCAGTTTTCCCCACCAGGAAAATCTGAGGATACATGTGGTGGGCTGAGTTCCCCTAAAAGTTTATGCGTGTGTGGCACAACACAGTCTAAATAGTATTCTTTTTTTCCACAGAAACCTGGTAAATAATCTCCAATAAGTAAGATTTCCTGTTGAAAGAAGAATCAAAATTGACCTGTAAATTATAAAGAAACTTAACTAGCTAAGTCTCTGTATTTCCAGAGATCATGTACCTGTTAATGTTTATAATGAATTGATGAAAAAGTTTTCTTTTTTTCTGAAGGACAGTATACTGGACTGTCTTCAGTTCTTAAACCTAGCTCTGTGCTTAAGGATCGTTCTTGGCAGTACTAAGGGGACCAAATATGGTGATGGGGTGATGGATGTTAGCAGCAGAGAAGGTAAGCTCCATAACATCTCTACTGTCTCTCCAGCATTTAAACAGTGGAATTTAAAGATAGTATCTGTGATATGGATGATAGCAGTAGTAGTTGTCGTAACTGTTAATAGAACAGACTCTTACTGTAGAGAATGGAGAGCATGGGCATTCCTTAATATCAGTGAACTTCCAGAGGGAAGTAAAAGATTATTCTGGCAAAAAATGAACATTGAGAAAAAATACTGAGTTCTATTTTTCTGACTAATCGCATCTGAAGCATTGAATTTCATCATCACTCCCACTGAGAAATAATCGAGGTATAACCTAGAGGCTAGATCTGACCAACCTGATTCGATCCCTATACCCTATACCCTATACCTTCTGAACCCTGCCAGAAGTTATTCCTGAATGCAGAGCCAGAAGTCGAGTATAAATACTACTAAGTGAGATCCAAAAACAAAGATAAAAAGAAAAAGATTCAAATATTGTCAATAAACATAATAATAGTAATGATACATAAATAACAATCCATTGCAGGGACACATAAGTGTACCAAAAATTATTAACAAACATGAAAAACACCTTTACATTAACAAAATAATTTTGTGAATCTCAACATGGAACTTACAACAATGAATTCAGAATCTAGACAGGAATTTAAGAAAATAATAATATAAAATGTAACTCAAAAGATGCACTTGATGTATATACATATATATGAATATATTTACATATACACAGAAATCTACATTTGAAAACAAAAGAAAACACTGAGTATATATTCTTCTCAATGACACATGCAACATTCTCTAGGATAACTCCTTTGTGTGACATCAGAGAAGTTTTAGGGCATTCAATAATATATACCTAACAAATAACATTCGATTTAATCCTAAATAATATTATTATGGGTAGAATACAATGAAAATATTTTCTTAGCAGCATGGTAAAATAAAAACAACACGTTTTGCAAATGTATTTCTTTAAAATACTTTTCATGTTAGATTGAACGACTTTTACTGTATAGAACATCTCAATGTCACAATGATCAATATTATCATTATATTAATATTATTTTAGGACACACAATGTTTCAAAACTACCAGAAAAACTAACAATTGTCATTGTCAATAAACAATCTTATTTTGAGATGAAATAATTCTAAAATCATAGTACTATAACCTAGGATAGAAAAGTAAATAAGAATGGAATAAAGTGTTTACAGCAGACATGCCTTTAATATTTCCTTTTAGTTTTTCTGGGAAGCAATATAGAAGTGACAAGAAAAAAATAATTTATAGAGACTGGTAAGATGATTCAACAGGTAGGGCACTCACCTTACACATATTGACCTGAATTTGATCTCTGCCATTCCCAGATGATTTTCTGAACCCCACAAGTTGGGCTCCTTGAACGAACGATGAAACAGCATGAAGACCTGAGCACAGCCATATGTGTTCCAAAAATCAGGGAAAAACTATGCATGACAAGCACCTCCCCTATCCTTGATGTCCCACAAAAATAATTTAGGCATGTTGTTATTAAAATTTAATTCAGAAGATGATTGGATTGCAGAGAAATATCAAAGTTCAGGTTGCACACACTTTTTAAAAGAAAAGGAGCAAGTAATATTTGATCTAACATATCAAGAGAAACACAAAGAATTCTAGAATAGTTCTTTGCTGTTGTTGTTTGTTTTTGAGCCATACTTGGTGATACTCCTGGCAATGCTTTCAGACATCACTCTTGTCTTGGGGGACCATATGGGATTCTGTGATTTGAACCTAGGTCTCTCCTTGTGCACAAGGCAAAAATAGTTTTTTAATGAAACTTGGAATAAAATTCTAATTGTATATGCAGTTGAAATATGTAAATGTTAAATCTGGGATATCAGATGTTGTTTTCACCATAAACTGGACTTTTATTTTTAGCAATATTTTTAAGTATTGTGGTTACAGAAATGTTTGTAGTTGGGTTTCAGTCATCGAATATACACCACCTTTCACCAGTGATACCTTCCCACCACCAATATTCCTCATTTCCCAACCATCCTCACTGTCTATCTTTGGGACAGACATTCCGCTTCTCTCACTCACTCACTATTTTGGAATTAACAATACTTAGACAATAGCCTTGGAACCATAGACTAAACAAAGCTCTTGAAAAATGCTAAAATTAAACAATTATCTATAACAAGTTCTATTCTTAAGTTCTATTCCTGCAATTGAAAAAAGTACTATCCCATTCAGTATTTTTCTCTCTAATTTAGAATCTTTGCTATTGTCTAAAGAAACACAGACAAAACATCCCTTGACCTCTGTAACTACAGAAAAATCTAAGTTCCATAATCTGATATTCAAAAGCTCTATTATCTAGTCTTATCTCAATTTCCCCTTCCTCTTCAGTTACCACATCCTATGTGGAAGAGCAGTTAAATAGTTCTAACTGACTATGCATTTGAAGCATAGAAAAATAAAACAAAATGTCCTGAATAGTTCTTTCAGAGGCTTAGCAAAAATTAATCTTCCATTTTTTATTGATCCATTGTGTGTTAATGTGCTGATCTATCTAGTTAACTTTCTTGAACTCAGATCTGAGCTATATATATCATTATGTCCCTTCCCCTCCATCATCTTTTTCAATTCTAAGTTTTATTTAACATTTTATAGGTCTTTAATGCCTTTTAAGCAAAAGTTTACATGTTTGATGTTATGAGTAAAGAATAGGCTTCTATAAGGATCTTTATACCCATTTCCAAACTTTTTAGCAAGTACACTACTTGATTTGTGTCTCTTGTAGAATTGGTGAGCATCAAAAGATATTTCACAAGCTAGGAAACTATTTTAAATTTTATCAATTCAATTTATTTGTCTTTGAAAATACAAGGTCTATCCTCACCTCTACACTTGTCTCATTGTCTCAGATTTTTTCATAAACCTTGACACATGGTGAGTTTTCCATAAGTATTCAGTCATTTGTTAAGACCCTAGTTGTTTAACATTCCTACATCGTTGACATTGTATTGTTGGTTTGACTAATGATCTATTCTTAAAATATGATTAAAAATTTGATTGTTTTTTGAAGCAAAACAGTTTTATATAAGAAAATTTAAGGTGAATAGAGAAAGAGAGAGCACACACATTAGTTATGATTCAGGCAGCAGAGAGCATAAAAAATGACTCCTATCATAAATTTTACTAAAAGAAACTATTCTATACCCCATATGAATTTAATATATTTTGCTATTCAGAAGTATTTAATATTTCAAGGTGACATTTTAGCTAGTGTTTATTATTTTCAAAGTTTGCCATATTTTTGATCCATGCAATTCCCTTTCAGAACTAAGAGACACATTCTAAAAAGTAAAATTTTAATCTTATTCCATTATTTTCTTTCTGCAGAATAAAATGTGTGTCCTTCAAAAGAAACTAGGTATAAAAGAGACAGCCTAGCAAATGGGTGGAAATACTTGTACATGTTAAATCAGATAAAGGACTAATCTCCAATTTATACAAAATATTTATAAATCAACAACAACAAAACCAATAATCCCATTCAAAAAATAAAAATAAAAAAGAAGAGATGAAACAGACACTTCTAAAAAAGGAAATAAAGGAAATGTAATTCAAAGTAACAAAAAAGTATCACCTCAGATAATTGAGAATGATATAAATGTTATAACTATCAAAAAGATTAAAATCACCTAATATTGGAATGGAAAGCTTGGTGAAAAAATACATTCCTTGGGGCTGGGTGGTGACGCTAGAGGTAAGGGGCCTGCCTTGCCTGTGCTAGCCTAGGAAGGACCGTGATTCGATCCCCCGTTTTCCCATATGGTCCCCCAGGCCAGGGCGACTTCTGAGCGCATAGCCAGGAGTAACGCCTGAGTGTCACTGGGTGTGGCCCAAAACCCCAAAAAAAAAAAAAATACATTCCATTTTGGTGACACTGTTGTCTGGTTAAGCATCTCCAAAAGGAAAATAATACATATATATTCTAGAAAAATTAATAATAAACTTTCCATATGACCCAACAGTCCTACTTATTGGCATGTATGCATATAACAAAAATATACTAGTATTCCAAAGGGATACAACTACACTGTTATTCATCATAACTCTTAGCTCAATATCCAGTTTAATGGAAACAACCCAACTATTGAACACAAATGAATGGATTAAAAAAAGGTATGTAAACACTCCACAATGTAATATTATCCCACCATAAAAGGACAAAAATATTGTAATTTGCTGCACCTTGAATAGAATTAGGCAAAGGAGGGGCAATATGGGATGTAGGCTGGGAACAGGGGTAGAGGAATACAACATTGGTAGTGGGAGTGCCCCTGATTCAATGTCATTATGTACCTGAAATACTACTGTGAATGATTTGTAAACAACTTTGGTCAAAATAAAAATTATTATTATAAAAATATAAAAAACAAATATCACATATCACTTGTATGTGGTATGTGGAAAAACAAAAGTATTGATAATAAACAATGAGAACAAGCCCTTAGCTTTTTATTGCAAACTTTTTGTGTTGTAATTAGAGGGATGGCATATCTAGTGGTGCTTAGGAATTATTCATAACTGCATTCTGCGTTTAATCCTGGTGGGTTCAGAGAATTATCCGTGGTACCAGACATCAGACTCAGAACTGATGCATATAAGACAAGGACCAGATCAATATGTACCCAAAACCTAACTATAAAGTTAACCTATTTGGCTTTGAAATTTTAAAATAATGAGGATTCTAGTATTCAAATCCTAAATTTAAAATGAATATTTAAACTAAACAAAAATAATATTCAAAATTCTATTTCATGTCTCATTAGATTCTGCTTACATGGTTAGAATGCAACTGCATGCATATTTGATCCAAAATTCAAAATCTCACACTAAACTAAATGCCTTGAGTGCCCTCAAAACAATATCTGAAGTACTTTGTAACAACAGTCCTGCTTTCACAGAACTCAGAAAATTAGGTTTCTATTCTTTTTGGAACCCATCAACCTTATCATTTAAAGATTGTACAACTAATATGTAGACTAATTTTTCTCAGTGAATTTGCTAGGGCTTTTTTCCATCTGAATTGCTCAGAAAAAAACTTTTTTAGTACACAGATAAAAATATTGGCTCCTACAACAACCTCAATATATCATCAACTTTTCTAGCCATGAACGTGGATAGCATGCATTTAATATACTTGTTGACTATACATGCTCTGAATATAACTGAATCACTGATTCAGTTCCATCCATTGCCACACTTTTTAAAAATAAGATGGACTTCATCATTCCTTCTTGCTCAGACACCTTGGGCTCAAAAGAGAAGGGGGCTACAGTTAAGTAATTTTATGCTCATAAAAAACCCACTACCACCACTGAAAAAATTATAGATAAAGTGTGTTTGTTTTAATTATCATCGAGGTCAAATGATAAATTTGTGCAGTTTTGTGGGTGATTAAACTATTAACAAGAACAATAGGGATAAAGAGGAATGGGTTATGACTATCCAGTGCACTAAAATTATTCTATGTATTATAATTTATACATATAAATATATTTATATTTTATAAAATAAAATATTTTATTATATACAAATATAAAAATATATTTATTATAAAATAATAAATATATACTTATATATAAATAAATATATTGTTTATTATATAAATAATAATAAGTTTATTATTTATACATAATAAATGCATATATTATTATGTATTTAGGCATTATATAATACCTCTGAAGATCAATACCAGTGTTCTTACAAGCAATTCTTTTTTGTTTTGTTTTGTTTTTGGGTCACACCCGGCGCACTCAGGGGTTACTCCTTGCTCCATGCTCAGAAATTGCTCCTGGCAGGCACGGGGGACCATATGGGGCACCGGGATTCAAACTGATGATCTTTTGCATGAAAGGCAAATGCTTTACCTCCATGCTATCTCCTGGGGCCCGAGCAATTCTTATTAATTGAGTTTTCTTCCAATTTCTTTGTAAATAAGTCATATTCAAAACTGTTTCAAAATTAGCCCTATATTCCTACTTAATTACAAAAAAACTTCTAAGTCTACAGTGCACAAAAATTCAATTAAATCAGATTAAAGATATACATATAAAACCTGAATTTACAAATTATATTGAGAAAAGTATAGGCAGAAACCTTTATAGCATTGATTCTAGAGGCATCTTCAACAATTCAATGATAAAATACATAAGTAAATAAATACATCAAATAAAGAAACTTCTGATCAGAAAAATAAATGATCACTCAAATAAAAAGATACTCCACCAATTGTGAGAAAATATTTCTTTATAGTGTTTTGGAAAACAAAATGCATACAGGTAAACAAAAACTAAGAAATGATCTTCCATGTGATTCAGAAAGTACAATTCTTGGCATCTACCTCAAGGTCTCAAAAATAATATTTAGAAAAGACATGTGTTCCTGTGTTCATTGCAACACTGTTCACAATAACTAAAATTTTGTTAATAACCAAAATGTCCAAGAACAGAGGACTAGAATAAGAATCTATGTTACATATACACAGCTGAATGTTATTCAGCTGCAAGAATGAGCATGTAATTTGCTACTCAGTGGATAAAACTGGTGAGTATTGTGCCCAGAGGGAAGTTAGTCAGAAGAAAAACAGATACAGAATGGCCTGTCTCGTGTGTTATATAAAGTAAGGAAGATACTGAAAAGCTAAAAAATACATAATTTATGACAATGAGCTAACCATGACAGGGAGATAGTTGGGAAAGGAGGATTAAGGTGCGGTAAGAGAGGACAGAGGCAGTGACGGAGGCATATGGACAGCCTGCCCTAAGGGTGCGATGTTGAAACATTATGTACATAAAACCCAAATATTATTAGCAATGCAAATAACATAACTAATAATTTTAATGGCTAATTATATTTGAAGCAAGAATATACTGTATTAAAAATCGAAACTTTGGGCCAGAGCCATGGTGCAAGCGGTAAGGAGTCTGCCTTGCACAGGCTAGCCTTGGACAAACCGCAGTTCAATCCCTGGTATCCCATATGATCCCCTAAGCCAGGAGCGATTTCTGAGCACATAGCCAGGAGTAACCCCTGAACGTCTCTGGGTATGACCCTCCCAAAATATTGAAAGTTTTAAAGTTCAAGTTCCAACAGTATCAGTGTAATTAAACTAGTCATAGAAACAAAACACAGTTTTATTTTTTTATGTAATATACTTTTTTGTTTTGTTTTGTTTTGTTTTGTTTTGGGGTCACACTTGGCAGTACTCAGGGGTTACTCCTGGCTCTATGCTCAGAAATTGCCCCTGGCAGGCACAGGGGACCATATGGGATGTCAGAATTCGAACCACCATCCTTCTGCATCAAAGGCAAATGCCTTACGTCCATGCTATCTCTCCAGTCCCATGTACTATACTTTTTATAAAATTTCTGAGGCAAAGAAATCATGCCACCATTTTTCTTCAACCCTAAAACCCTTTTTCTCTGCCCACTACTATTTAAAAGCGAGTTATTACAAATAGCAATGAATAATTCACTTACCTGAAAAAAAAATTTCTTTGTCTAACAAGTCTACCTTACTGTCTGAAACTTCATGCTATACAATTTTTCTGCTATTTTGGACTTAAGTTGTGAAAAATTATGTGTTCTCTGAATTCTAATTTGTCTTGCTCTCAATATATATCTTTTCAAGAAAAAGGCTCCTTGTAAAATAAATCCTCGCTTAATGAAATGGTGAGCTTAGCCACTAAGGATTTAAAGGAATTTAAATACTTTATGAGAGGATGCAAGATTATGAATGTTGCTTATGTAATGCTTCAGTTTTCATTATGTGAAAGACAATATTTATTTTGTACCATAGAAGAAATTGATCGTTTTAAATCATCACTTAAAGACAATCTAGATGGGGCCTGGGAGATAGCATGGAGGTAAGGCGTTTGCCTTTCATGCAAAAGGTCATCGGTTCTAATCCCGGTGCCCCATATGGTCCCCCGTGCCTGCCAGGAGCAATTTCTGAGCATGGAGCCAGGAGTAACCCCTGAGCACTGCGGGGTGTGACCCAAAAACCAAAAAATAAATAAATAAATAAAATAAAGACAATCTAGAATTTTTCTCCTAATGCTATTTTTTTCTTACATTATTTTGACTTTACAATAATAACTACTTGTACAAGAATGTCTCTAGCCAACACCGTTCATGGTATAATCCTTTTTAGAGTTTTATCTAGGCAAAACTATACTAATATCTCTCTACTATTTACTTGACCAAATTTAAAAAATAAAGACTAGAAAGTTGACACTTTCTCTATTAGACGAAATCTTCCTATTATTTTTGGGCCACATCTGATATTGCAATATTGCACATGGCTGTCAACTATCTGTGCTAATGAATAATTCTTGGAGTTTTATAGATTCAGGGGATCAAATATGGTTGGTACTATAAGGGAAATATCTTACCTATTAGACTTTCAGGTTTTAGAGGAAATCTTTTGACTTTAAAATATATATGCAGGGGCCTGGGAGATAGCATGGAGATAAGGCGTTTGCCTTTCATGCAAAACGTCATCTGTTCGAATCCCGGTGCCCCATATGGCCCCCCGTGCCTGCCAGGAGCAATTTCTGAGCATGGAGCCAGGAGTAACCCCTGAGCACTGCCAGGTGAGACCCATAAACCAATATATATATATATATATATATATATATATATATATATATATATATATATATGCAGATTTAATGCCTAAAACCAATAGAATTGCTGAAAGATAAGCAGAACAGAATTAAGGATTTTGGTTCTAGCATGCTCAGTCTTTCTCCAATCTCTCGAATTTGGACTTCCTCAATGGCAAGTAAGAGCAAAAGACTGCCAAAAGGATTAACATGTGGAGTGACTGTGCTGTTAGGTGTCATGATAAAGTCTGGTTGTATAAATGTGTGTGTTCAGCAGATGCTGGAAATTGTTTTCGTGTTTTATTATTATTAATTGTGACTTTAGATGAGTGATCAACCCTTAATGTGCAGCAATGTCTCATAACAAAATAGAAAGGAGCTGGAAACTAATTCACAGTGTCATTGTGAGAATTTCAAGTGATAATTAATGCCAAGCTGGCATTGTGTATTATCACTACTGAATGACTGATAACTGCTACCACTTCTTTTATTCATAGCACCATTATTTTCACCATCATCTTCATCACTATTATTAAAAAGGTGTCAAAAAAGAATAGCCAATGTAGGGGCCCGGAAAGATAGCACAGCGGTGTTTGCCTTGCAAGCAGCTGTTCCAAGACCAAAGGTGGTTGGTTTGAATCCCGGTGCCCCATATGGTCCCCCGAGCCTGCCAGGAACTATTTCTGAGCAGACAGCCAGGAGTAACCCCTGAGCACAGCCGGGTGTGCCCCCCAAAAAAGAAAAGAATAGCCAATGTATTAGGAGGCTATTCTGGGTATATAAAGTCGTATATGTCTAACTGGAGAGCTAAATAGAGAAATAAGAAAACGAAGGGTGGAGTAATAGAAAAAGTGAGTAATACATTTTCCTTACATGTGGTTGACCCAGGCTTAATCCCAGCATCTCTGTGCACAACAAGAAGTAATTCCTAGGCAAGGAGTCAAGAATAAACCCTGAGCATTGCCTGGATTGGCTAAAAAAAAAAAAAGGAAATGAATACATCTGAACTTTGCTAAGATTGGCAGGTATAACAACAGTAGGAGGAGAAATATCAGTAGGAAAAACTTTTTCCTCCCAATTATCATTCATTTTTATCCTAAAAACGTATATCATTGAATCAGCTGTACATCAGCTACTTCTTTGAGATGAGAAAGACGAAATAAATACAAAATATAATCCCCATTCATGAATGTCATTGGTGATAGGTTTATAGTAAGGTTGATATTAATAAAATCAATCCCCACTGTGACATTTTATATTTATAATCACCATGCGCCTAATATTACTTTAATATGATTCAAGAATATTTTACTTTTTAGTCATACATATAAAATTTTTCATTAAAAAACAGTAATCTTTAACAGAGTGATTTATATACATAGGTCTAAGTCTCCTGATACTAGTACTTTGGAAGAACTAACACCTAGAGTAGAAAGGGTCATGCACAAAAATTTGGACAGAAAAAAAGATTAGCTTTCCATTATTGGAGAAAAAAATTAATGATCCAGATTTGTCCTGATACTGTATGCATAACTGCATAGCTATCATGAAAAGAGAAATACAAGAAATTTGGAGGTTGGGTAAGTGTATACTGATAAATTTATACCTAAGTAATTTGCACTTTTTTTAAGTATGAAAAGCTAGAAAAGAGTATACTTTAAATTTTTTTTATTAATTAAGGTTCTGTTCTGTAACTAAAAAATACTGTTGATGAGAGTTTCTCAAGTACATATTTTCAATAGAATAGGATACTTATTTCAGTTCTAATTATCTCATTTGAATATAGAATAATAATGAGCATAGTCAATATCCTAGGGGCCCATGGACCAGAGGAATAGTAGAGTGGGTACAATTTTTGCTTTCTACATGGCTGACACTGGCTGAGTCTCTGGCTCCACATATATGCCCCCTTTTCCAAGCACCACTAGGAATGATCCCTGAGCCCAGAGTCAGGAGTAAGCCCTGAGCTCAGTCATGTTTAACCCAAAAACAAAAACAGCAAAAAAGATACGACCAAATACTTCACAAATACATCACAGAAATTTTTTCGATCCTTCCCAAAAATTGTTCAAGATAAGACTCCTTATGGTATCTATCCAGTCTGTTTTTCACTTCTGCTGGCAAAACTTCTATACATATTTGAGTAATCAAAAAGGAATTTTATTTTAATTTTGTCTAATTGGCTTGAATTTGCAATCAATTTAAGATCAACTCTTCTGAGTCCCAAATTTATCTTTCCTGTTTTCAGTTAGGAACCACCCATCTTCGAACACACATGAGATATGGAAAACGAAGCAAAAGAATAAATGTTTTTTACTTGAAGAAGAGAAGAGACAACAAAAACTATGGGGGAATGTACTTATCTGTCTTTAGGGAGTACAACAGAAATGTTCCAAGGCACATTTTGATCCTTCCTGGCTCTCTCTATGCCACACTCCCATTCTCTAATAGATTTGGTTCAAATTCACTTCTCCAACTTGGACTCTTTCACCCACCGAAATTTTATTTCTCCTGCTTATCTTTCCTCTGCAGCCAGAACAATGGACTTTCACAGTTTTGACCACATGTGCGTTGACTTCCTTTGTTTCAGTTATTGACTCATTTGTTTAATATTTATTTTGTTTATTTTCTGAGTTCCTAACTAAAATGAAGTTTTTATGAGCAGGATTCAGTGGGTTTTTAAAACTTCTATGCTATTTTATTTGATTTGTTTGGAGGAAAGATGATTGGGGTCAAAGTTGGTGAACTCAATGACTATTCTCAACTCTATTCAGAGGTCATTCCTAGAGGTATTTCATGGGTCATGTACTGTTCAGGAAAAAAATTGGCCCTTATACATGCAAACTTTGCTCTTAGCCCTTGGAAAGAATTCTCTATCAGACTTTTCATGTCTTCTATTTACCTCCAAACTCTTAACATGCAAACTGTATACAGTACATATGACCCATTTTATGCATTTCCATTGACTGAAGAATTCTAAGGCTCTGTGCTTCCTCCAGTAATCTAAGTTTCCAATACTCATCTCCATTATCCTTCACCTCCCTTATCATTATGAATACTCTCTGCATTCCTCTATTCTAATGGACAACATATCCAATTTTCCTGCTACAACTCACACTCTATGACTCCTCACTCCCTGAGTACCCGATGCAGTACTTTCCATTACCTCCTTTGCCTTCTAAATTGCTCACATGTACAGAGGCAAGGAGGTTGAGTTTGGAGATCCAATGTCTCTGTTTTACTAATTGCCAACTGTGAGTCTAGGTCATATAAATGAACAGTTCTGTGCTTTGGTTTCATCAAGAAGGTAGAAAAAAGAAAATTAAGATCATTTGGGATTAAAGATTGACAAAAATTGAAAGACAAAAAAAGATCATTGCAGTTACTTTCAGAATCAAATGAGATTACCAGTGTTCAAGACTTGGAAAAGTCTAAACATAGGAAATGCTGGATGTTTATATTTAGCTATTACTGGTCCCACACAGTTGAATGAGTTGAAGTGTTGTCAATTTTAATCTCAACTGTGTTTTTTATGTTACTACTGTCTGATTATAAAATGGATGATAAGTATTTATGAAACAAATTCACAAGTGAATTGGGAGATGATTGAACTTAAAGGACAAGAGAAAAAAGCCAAAGGCAGTCAAATAGGTGAAGTCAAATTTATTTCCTTTGCATTTATAAAATTAGGTTAAAAATAACTCAATGTTAAAAATCCTGTACTTTTGGCAACAAATTCAACTTGGAATTCTACTAATCCTGTGATATTCTCTGCTTTCATATAACAGAGTTTATACTTAGCACAAACTTAGCCATTTTTACTTCTTTTAAAAATATTATGCTAATATTGAATAGAAAATAAGTGAAATATTGTGTTCTATTTGACTTTTTTTGATGCTGTCATAAAGCCATTGCATTATAAGTCAAAATATAAAATCAGAGAAAAATAAAAGTATGAACTTCTAGATTATAAAAATTTAAATTGATATGCAGATAAAACAAACACTAGGTGATAAAAGCAAATTCCACTGTGGTACAGTTATTGCATTAAATAATGCACTATTGTGTTGGCTTCTACTCCCTATCCTATAGGAATTCAACAAATCAAGCTTGTCCAACTGGCAAGTTATTAACTTTTTATTGAAATAACATTCTTGTCCGTGCACAGCTGAGTTCAACATCTCTAATTCCATTTTTTCCTTTCCAGTGGATAACTAAAGAAATACTTTTGGACAAATCTAATATGTTTGCTGCACTTAAAGAAACTTTTATACTTACATTTTCTTCTATAGATCTGTTCATATTATGACTTCTGCTAATTTATTTA
>PVKC010028546.1:0-15294 GCA_004027635.1 Crocidura indochinensis
ACACACACACACACACACACCCCGCACAGTGACACTATGCTGAGAAAGCAAACCCAGACATATTCCCTTAAATACGAATGTATATTGTCTTTTTCTGCCACTAAATTAGAGGAGGCACCATGCGAAGAAAAGGAAGGAAATGGCATGAGAAAGGGTTAAGAAACTTAAAAGAACTGAACATCAAAAGCAAGAAAGGTGATGGACTAAACTGCATGTGTGTGGCCAATATTTTGTGAGATTAAAAATCCCAATATATAGATGTTTCTTTAGGATTTAAAATGTCTGTTACTCTGACCCTCCTATGGATCTGCAGTTCTTCCTTTTCTCTATTTGCTCTCTGAGAGTGAGTGAGCTGAAGTCTGTGTAGCAAGCAGCACAACACACAGAGTTAGAAGCAGAAACAGAGCTGTTGTACGCTGCAGGCCTGCCAATGGCCCCACCAGGACAGTGTCATCAAGATCATGAAGAGTTTTCACTGCTCAATGGAACCCACAAATGATATTTTTGATTTGTAAAGCTTAGCCTAGAAACAAAGCAGAAGCATTACAAGCATATATGGAGGGCGGGGGATAAATTTTATCCTCCTGAAACTCCAGAACCACTATGGAGCATGACCTGACATTTGCCAACATTTCTATAGGATTCTGCCTCTCATTTACACTCCTATTACTAAAAATCAGCATTTTCCTCCATAATGCCCATTGCTCCCTTTTCCATACAAAAGACAGATAAAGGTCACTAAGTTATTCAGAATTTGGAGTAATCTATTTGGCTGTTGGACAATGAAATGATATTAAAAGACCTCAAATAAAAGGTTTAGAATAAAAGAGCAACAATCTAGCACTAATGAAACTAAAAACATTTGCAATTTAATGCTATCCTTTGTAACTCAAAATGATGCATATGGGTACACTAGCATGTATGCATATATATATATATATATATGGTTCAAAGATAGTTTATTCATGGATTTAACATTTCAAAGCAATACTAAGATTTTATTTAAGCCTAATTGTTCCAACAGCCAGTATTTTCAATAAAAAACAATATACACTCTTGAAATTCTGTGAGCACACACAACTTATTTTTCCTGGCGTGTGTGTGTGTTCGTGTATTTACATACATGTGTGCCTGTGCCGTTTCTTAGGCCATACCCAGCAGTGCTCAAGGATTACTCCTTATTATGTTCCCAGCATCAGTGCTAGTGCCATAAGCATGCCAGGGATTAGATTGGGGATCAGCAAACAAGATAAGCCCCTTAAGCTTCAATACTATGTCTCTAGTTACCCAATACTACTTTTTAAGGAAAAATTTGGTCTGTAAACAAATGTACATTTTTAAAGTCTACAAAGATTTATTATAAACAAAATAAAAAAAGAAAAATCAAATTAAAAAGGAATTAAATGTTATCTCTACGTACCATTAGTCAAATAGCCATTACTTGTGCTTTGTCAATGTTTAAATATATTCATAAATATTTATATAGTTTAGCAAATTTATTTAAAAATACATGTTACTTTATAATAGTTCTCTTGATTTTTAATTTAGAATAAATCTTAAACGGAGGGCATCTTTTTATAATATTGACTGTATTGATATAACAATGATAGTACAAAATCCTATTGAAAACAAAATATGTGAATACATAAGTAAAAGTTGGTGGTATGGTTTCTAAATTGTGCAATCATTCCTTTAGAATAAATAATTAAAATTTGAATTGTTTTTTTACAAAGTATACCTCAAGTTTTGCCATAATATTGAGTTTGAGGTCATTGGATCAGTTTCAGAATAACATTTGTTTTGATGACTAATCTTTATTCAAGAATTCATTGGTTTGAGTTCCTGGTATAAATTATAATGTGTGTATTTTTGGTCTTGCTATTTTTTGATTTTGCTTTCTGGGTCATACCTAGCAGTTTCCGGTCTTATTCTTGACTTATTCTCAAGGTTCACTCCTGGCAGTGCTGGAAATGTGAGGTGACTATATGTGATATTAGGACCAAAACATGTTTGGAAGGTAAACACTTCAATCCCTCTAATATTTCTTTGGGACCAGCATTACCTTCTTCTATAAGACCCAAAAAAGTTAGGCTTAAAACTATAAAGAGCAAAAATATATAAAACATATATATAAAGCAATATTACCTGGCAGTGAAGACACCATGATAACAAAGATGATTTTTCCAGGGTGAGGCTTATTCATTGCACTAGGGATATGCTGACCCTACAATTTCCCCAAATATGGAAAACTCAACTACATAATTTGTGATAATGTTCATGAACTACCCTATTAAAATATGTATAAAGCATATATATATATTTGACTTGCATTAAACTAAGACAAAACATTTCTGTTATGGGACAAGAATTAAATAGTCTATAGCATTACTAATTATATATATATATATATTTTAGACTATTCATTTAATCTAGAAGGTAGGCTCTTTTTTATTAAAGATAAATATTTGAAGAAATAAGTGAATAATTTCAAGTCAAAAAATTATAATTGGTGGCCTTGGGTTTGCTTTCTTATTCCAGAAATAAAACAGGATCCATGGGTGACTTTTATTAATCATTATAACCAATTTAACAACATAAAGCTAAAATTCACTGATTTTATTCATCATATCATATATATATATATATATCATCATTTCATACCAAGAATCATATCAGCTTGACTTTCTTAAACCTGGATATAGATATATTTATTCAGGGAAGATAAACAGCAGAAGAAAATCTCGAGGAGAGAGACAGTAACTAGATATGAATATCAGCCTAATAATTTAGCTATTCTCCATGTAATTGGAAGTCCTAATGGCCCTATATTGTCCTGCCTATTTTGTGACCAGTTCCAACTGTGATACAAATTTGACTAGGAAATATGAATGGAATGCCATTTTGAATTTGAGGCTATAAAAAGTCTGAAATGTTTAGTTTCACTTTGATCATATACATAGGATCAAATATCTCTAGAGCCTTCCTCCCTGCACTACCTATGTGATTATGTGAACTTCAACAGCAACACACTTCAGAAATGTAAATGTAGTGAGAAAAAAATTATTGCTTCTGGGCAGGAGTGATAGTATAACAGGGAAGGCACTCACCTCATATACAACTGGCCAGGGTTTAAATCTGGCATTGCATTTGATCCCCTAAAAGTTGCTAGGAGTGATTCCCAAGCATAGAACCATTTATAGCCCCCATTTGCCACCTGTTGTGACCCCCAACTCAAGAAAAAATATAAATTTTAAGCTGAGACTCTGGAAGATGATTTGTTCCACAATTTATAAATTTCCTTTAAAAGTGAGACAGTAATATGAACTGCAAAAAGAAAGTCCCATTTTGGAAATCGGAAAGCATGAGTTTTGTTTTATACTTATGTGCATTGTCTACATCAACTCAAAAACATTGTTGAGAGTGGGCAATAGACCTACACTTTTATGTCCTTTGAGCCAAATAATAACACATCATATCATGAAACACAAACTATTTCACCTTACATATTCATTTATATTTTTGTGACAATTCATAATTTGTTCAGCAGGTCTCCGAAAGATGCCTGGCAAAGAACCAATTGTATCCCTTGTTTGCCACCTGTTGTGGCCCCAAAAATGAAGAAAACATATGTTTTGAATTTTAAGCCAAGAATCTTTGAGGGATGATTTTTTCCCCACAATTTATAAATTTGCTCTAAAAGTGCATGATAATAATATGTCTTTCAATTGAAATCTACATTAGACTAGAAATTTTGATAACATATTTTTATTGATATTTTTAAAAATTGGCCTTACATTGAGTTTATAGATGGACTAGACCAGTGCACTTCTATCTTCATTTTGTTTCTTAAGTATGAATAGAATGAATCTCTTCTTTTTTTTTTTCAGTTGTTATTTTAATGGTCCTCAATACAGCAGCATTTTTTTTTTTATTTTGGTTTTGGTTTTGAAACCACACTTCTCAGTGATCATATGTTACTCTTGGCTCTGAAATCAGGAGATATCCAAGGGAATATTATAAGGGATGTGTGGATCAAATCCTGGTGATCACATGCAAGGCAAGAACATTACCCATTGAACAATCTCGCTGGCTCTAAATACAAATATTATTTTTAATTGTGACCTCATTCATTACAAAGTTATTACATTATGCTACCTTTTACCTACTTTTACTAGTATGTATTTTAGTAATTTTGTATTAATTCTTCAATGAAGACCACTTAAAAGCACACATGTTCTTTTTTATTAAGTTAAATAATTTTATCTATTTTTCTAATTTTTAAGGTTATATCTTCTAACCTAAGAGAATGCAAAATGTATTAAATTTAGTTATTTTTATCTTGCACGCATAAGGATATATATATTTTATCTTAGGACATTTTAGCTAAATAATAAGAGTCTTGTCACTACAATTTTATTATTTAATCATACATTGAAATTCCTATAAAAATAAATTTTTACTCCAGTTCTATTATGTAATTTATTTTTCTCTTTAATTTTTGTTTATGTACTTTATTTTTACTGAACATTAGCTTTTTATTATTGGTTTTCTAATTCACTCCATTTAGTTAATAATTTTTAAAATGCTGAAATTAGTTTTTGATCTGTATTACTAGAAATATATATAAACTGGTCCATGAATTCTTTAAAAATAATACATATATTCTATTTATTGATGATTCCATATAAATGTTGATATATTGAACTGAAAAAAATTTTGATTGTTCTTTAAGTTCTGTTTAATAATTTGTTCCTGAAATAAAATACACTGTGAACATTGGCAGAGGAATGTTGACACTCTTGGTTCCACATTGGCCCTGAACCACTGTATGCCTACAACCCAACTGTGAACAACCTTATAAATCACAATGATTTAAATAGGAAGAAATAAATGAGCACATATTCTATTATTGCTATAGACTTATTTTTATTTATAACAAGTTGCTTTATTAATTAATTTATTATTTTTAGATAAAATTTAACAAATAGTTTCTCCTGGTATATTGTTCTCTTTAACAGTTAACCACACATTTTGTATCTATCAATTATATTGCATTAAATTCTATTTTATATGCCATTAATATAGATATTATTTGCCTTTTGCTAGAAATACTAATATGAATTAATTATAAAGTTTCTAATGTTTTGATTTTACTTATCTTACTAAGAAATTTGTGTATTCATTTTTGGGGGCTAAGGCTACCCTAGTTAGCCTCTAGGGAGTCACTTTTAGAAATATTTGGCTCATTGGTATTGGTCTGATATCTCAGTGCTAGTATGCTGGTTTGGTGGTTGTTCTAAATGTAAACTGTCACTAAAACTCTGCAATTCTGGGGACCTCCAAGATAAAAAAAGCAGCAGGAACACTGCTTCTTGTCAAGGAAGCATAATTCCTAGAGCTATCTGTAGGCTGCTAAGCAGAAAATACAGATTAGAATGGTTGGGGTGAGGTATGAGAGAACTAAATAATGCACAGAATTGTCTTATTCATGCAAGTAATATACTTGAGTCCTTTGAACAATCTCCCTGTATTTTATTTTTAAAAATACTTTATCAATTTTTTTTCAATTCTGGAAGCTTATCAGATTGATTGTTTCCTAACTTTTCACTCTTTCTGTGATTCATTTCTTCATATGAGTTTTATCTAAACAATGTCCTTATATGCACAGATTTCTATACTGTTTTCTTATATCCAAAATTGTTGTTCCTTTAGTTGTTTTTATGTTGATCCTTTAGCGTATTTTAAACCATCCTTTGAATATTGACATAGACATGCAAATACAATTACATATTGATGACAGTCTTGCACCTAATATATAAGAATACATATAAATTTTTGTGGGCTTATTTATAATACTTGTATATATGGTTTTATGTGGATTAGTTTGGTTGGTTTATACCAGCCTAAATAATAAGATTTATTACATATGTTATATATATGCACATTTAACATAACACAATTTATATATTATATGTCAATGTATCATAACCTATATTATAAATATCATAGGTGAAAAGTATTTCAGCAGGTTTCTTTGAGTGCTGCATAGCTAGTTTTATTTTTTTTTTGTTTGGTTGGATTTTGATCCAAACACAGGGTGGTCAGGGCATACTCCTGGTTCTTCTCTCATAATTTACTTTTAGGAGTGCTTGAGAGATCATATGAAATGCTGGAGATCAAACCTAGATTGGTTGCAAGTAAAGTAAGTGCCCTGTCCACTGCATTATCTCAATTTTTTTCCTAGCTCATTAGCTACTGAAAAAAATTCTAGTCAAGTGCAAAGTTTTGACTCAGTTGATAGGAGAGCTGCCTTATAAGAATGAGCCTCTAAACTCATTCTCCAACATTCCCCCATTTTTTCCTGGGAAAGCCTATCGTGGCACTATTACTCTGATCTTCAGTGCACAATAGATGTGCAACCTTTTTTTCTTGTTAAATTCTGACAGTGTTTTGTATATTTTGGATATTATTAGCTCCTTAGCTGATGGGTATGGATGAATAGTTTCTCCCATTCTGTGGGTGGTTTTTGTATCCTTGTCAGTATATCCTTTGAGGTGCAGAAGTTTCAGTCATGTAAAGAACACCCCCTTCACCAGTGCAACAATTCCATCACCAATGTCCCAAATCTCCCTCCTCCCCACCCCACCTCTCCTGTACTCGAGACAGGCTTTCTACTTCCCTCATTCATTCACATTGTTATGATAGTTCTCAATGTAGTTATTTCTCTAACAGCCCTCATCACTCTGTGTTGTGAGCTTCATGTTGCAAGCTGGACCTTCCATCTCTCCTCTATGTTTTCTCTTTGAGAATTATTGCAAAAATGTCTTTTTATTTTTCTTAAAACCCTTCGATGTGTGTTTTTATATACCAAAGAATAACAGAATTTATATTATGTAATTCTTGGCAAAGCTGGCATTAATGACCAGGAAATGAATAGCTTACGTCTAAAATGTATTTTAGACGTCATATATTAGAGTTGGCAATTGTTTCTCCGTTGTGCTTAAGAGGCTTTATCAGGGTCATCCTTGATGTATTGGCCGATCAAATAATGTAGCCTAGAATAAAACCCTCCTTTTCATAGTCATGAGTAATCCTTTCCAGATGCATGCAAATTATTGAAAGATTATTTTGTCTTGTTTATAGACCACACACTCAAGTTAGATAATATTAAATATTGAGCGCCTAAAATGAGCATTGAGCAAAGTGTAAGGCTATGACAATGGGAATGAGTTTAATCGAAATTATAAATTTTATTCTAGTAAGAATACACAATCAGGGGCCGGGCGGTGGCGCTGGAGATAAGATGCCTGCGCTAACCTAGGCCGGACCGCGGTTCGATCCCCCGGTTCCCCAAATGGTCCCCCGTGCCTGCCAGGAGCGACTTCTGAGCGAATAGCCAGGAGTAGCCCCTGAGCGTCACCGGGTGTGGCCCAAAAAACAAAAAAACAAAACAAAACAAGCAAACAAAAAAGAATACACAATCAATTATAGACATGATGGATCTGAGTGTAATCATAGGAAAACCTCTGAACAATCAAAGTCTTATGGACAAAGGCTCATGGGCCTTCTAGTTTTGCTCTTTGAAAGAGATTTATTTTTCTCTGCCATTTTTCAATTTCCTTGCGTCATGTTTCTTTCAATGTAATTTTTCTTGATTTGGGGCATCATACCCATGTCCTTACACTTGCAGAGCATGTGCTTTGCTATTGTCACAGTCTTTTAGAAATTGATTTTTTTTGAAGAACTGCCTATAGAGGCATACTTAACTCGAGTAAACACTTGCTAGTGAAATAATTTGAATTTATCTCTCAATTATATTAGTAATGCTTCTCTAACAAATTTTCCCTTTAGTTACTCGGTTCACAGAGATAACACCCTTTTTATTTTTTGACTTTATATATTTATATATTTATCTCTTTTCTTTTCTTTTTCTTTTGATATATATATATATATATATATATATATATATATATATATATATATATATATATATATATATATATATATATATATATATAATCCTTCACCAGTGCAACATTCCCATGACCAATATCCCAAGTGTCCTTCCTCCCCACCCCACACAAGCCTGTACTCTAGATAGGCTTTCTATTTCCCTCGCGCAGTCAAATTTTGTTATGATAGTTCTCAGTGTAATTTTTCTGTGATACATGTATCTCTAGAAAAATATTTCTGAATAAACCTAATATCCCATTTCTCAAGATTGCTATATTAGTATTATAGAGCTATTAAGAGATGTAAGTTTTACAGAGCTATATAATGCTTTGGTTGAACTCATGACTTCACATATGTCACGCTGTTTTCTGAAGTACCAAGTTTGATTTATATGTTAAAACTACAAATGTAGGGGCCCGGGAGATAGCATGGAGGTAAGGTGTTTGCCTTTCATGCAAAAGGTCATCGGTTCGAATCCCGGTGTCCCATATGGTCCCCCGTGCCTGCCAGGAGCAATTTCTGAGCATGGAGCCAGGAGTAACTCCTGAGCACTGCCGGGTGTGACCCAAAAACCAAAACAAAACAAAAAAAAACAAAAACAAACAAAAAAAACTACAAATGTAGATTGACTATTAAATTTTGTTCCAATTTAGTTATTTTCTAAATTTTTTTTTTCGGCCATACCCGTTTGATGCTCAGGGTTACTCCTGGCTAAGCTCTCAGAAATTGCCCTTGGCTTGGGGGGCCCATATGGGACGCCGGGGGTTCGAACCATTGTCCTTCTTTGGTGAGGGCTTGCAAGGCAGAAACCTTACCTCTAGCGCCACCTCACAGGTCCCTATTTTCTAAATCTTTTTATCTTTTTTTTTTTTTGGTTTTTGGGACACACCCGGCAGTGCGCAGGGGTTACTCCTGGCTCCATGCTCAGAAATTGCTCCTGGCAGGCACGGGGGACCATATGGGGCACCGGGATTCGAACCGATGACCTTTTGCATGAAAGGCAAACGCCTTACTTCCATGCTATCTCCCGGGCCCCTATTTTCTTAATGCAAAAAACAATAGAATACGTACACATGACATGACGAGTTGTTTACATTTTCCTTATATGAAAATTATCTGCACTTTATATTTTTACTTTATTTAATCTTTAATATGATTATTGAATATATAACAAAACAATTACTAATAGCAATATAATTATTATAAATAATAGAACAGACTTCATTTTAGAACAAAGTTCTGCTTTACCCAGAACTGAAGACATGGCAAGGAAATTTCATAGAATGTCCATAGATTTTAAAAAAATGACTTTTTATTATTAATTGCACAAATGTTTTGATCTAGTGTTATTTTAACATCTAGATGGGACTAATTATTAAACCCAATTGGCTTAAAAGTAGTTTGACTTTCAAGTTGTAAAGCTATAAAGGTCCATCCCTTTCCATATTACTATTTATAGTATATCTTTTTTCTTCTTTGACACTGTAGACAATTCTAATTGTCAAGTAATAAACATACTTGTGAGGTGAACTTGATAACCACTACTCTACTGAACACTACTAATTCACATATTTGTGACAAAGGCAGGAATCTCTGTGATGAGCATTATTTTCTGTAACACAACTGAAGGACCTCCAAAAAAGTCCCAGAATTTGAAAATTAAAGAGTTTAACAGCCAGATTTGCCTAGGGGGCAAAAGCAGACATCATGGCAATTCATATACAAATGAAGCTATACAAATGGAAGGTCTGTATACAAATGGAAAATCAGTATCAATTCTGAATTCTTTCCCAAACATTATGTCCTTCTTTTGAATGCAAACATTTTTTTTTAAGTCTTAACTCAGATCTTGGAAAAAAAAAAGTTTCCTGGACTTTGCTCTTTAAGTCATTATATTTGGTATTTAAATTTTGTTTACTTTAAGATGTTATACTTTTTCTGTTATCCTGAAATATCTTCCCAGAATGAACTGAGTAGCTTTATTTATCCTGCGCATTGACTAATAAAATTTGAGAAAGTTAACAGTACATGTTCAGTCTAAAACTTGGGTTCTTCGGTAATAACTATTATAAAAATTTATAAGATTCTTATGTTTGCTTTTATTAAATATCTTGTGCTAGTAACTATACTCAAAGTATAGTTACTGTGATTTCTGTGTACAGACATATATCCTATGGTCTGTATATCTATCAATCATCTACCTATCCATTCATCTATCTATCATCTGTCTATCTATCAATTTATCTATCTGTCTATCTATACATATATATACATCCTAGAAGGAGTGATGTAGAAATATATATATATATATATATATATATACATCACTACATCACTCCTTCTAGGCATGTGTTGTAGGCAGATGATAGATGCTGGAAGGGGAATAGATAATAAGATTTTGGGAAGTAAAACTAAGATTAGAACAAATTGCCTAATCTTGAAATAGCCCAAAAGTATGAAGAACAAATTTCTTTGAGATACAATTACAGAGCTTTTTAGAGACAGAAAAACTGAGGCGTCACCTAAATAGAGAAATTAAGGTATCACCCATAGCAGATTGGATGGTCAGAAAAGTAGAAACTATAGGAGAATCCAAGGAAAGTTTTTGAGTATGAATGTACCATCCAGAACCTAATTCGCTTGCTGACAAAATTCATATTTTGGTAGAGATCTTGTGGACAAGAAAATTTGACAAAAATATATATATAACTTTCTCTCTCTTGAGAGGACCATAGTTATGTATCTCTTCCTTTCCCCTCATATATCTAGATTTCTTCCAAATTATTTGACTTCAATTTTTCACCTATTCTTGAATATCTTTCTGCAAAGAAAGTCAATACTAATGGAGACTAGTTCTGACTTTTCTTTTCCAATAAAAAAAGTAATTCTCTACAACCTGAGTTCACAGTTCCAGAAGTACTCAAATGGTGGGGACCCCTTTCCTTTGCAGTACAAAACAAACTTTGAGCTTAGTTAAAGAGCTACCATGCAGGGCTAGTGGGATATAAACATCTGTGCTTCTTAGGAGCCACACTACCAGTTCAGAGCCAAATAAGGTACTTCTGGTGCATTCATCGAAGAGATGGAAGCAGTGTTTTTCAAGGCTACCTCCCTTGGTTCCAAGTCACCTACACCTTTTGGGAAAAAGAGTCAGGAATCAAATGACCTGCAACAAAAATTTTAAACTAAATGGAAACCCCATATCTGGTGTGTCATTTCTCTCACTTGTAACATATCTGTCTGCATTAATAGGTGTTTCATTCAGTTTTTCTCTGATATACATGCATCATTTGGTAAAACAACAATGAGTTTAAAAGCCATGATCTTATTTTATTTATTTTTTATTTTTTATTACTTACTCTCAGTGATGCCAGGAATTGAACCTAGGACCTTTCACATGCAAGTTAAGTTTTCTTTCACTGACAATAGGAATGTCTTGGTTGATTTGATTTCCAATGGCATCCCAAAATGTTTTTGGCAAAAGGTTAATTTCCTCTAGGAGTCCCTGAACATGTATGATACTTTAGAAAACGAGGTGTGTATATAAAACCTCACAATATTGACACAGCACTGAAAGACAAAACTCTCTCAATAGAGATAACACTTAAAACTTCTTAAGAGTACATTTTTCCTTTTTGTTCCTGATACCTTCCCTACTGTCTTGCTCTTCACCTCCTCTGAAAGTCTTATATGTATTTTTTTTTCAGTCTCTTTGGACATGTGGCTATCAAACTTTTTAATATTTTATTAGTATTGCTATTGCTTGTTTAGTTATTCAATCTCTAAAAAACAAACTGGGGTAGGAGATAAATATCTTTGCAATGCAAGAATTTGATAACTCCATGTAAAAATTTATAGTTGTGTCATTCAGATACAGTTGAGTTCTATGTGGATAGAGATATTTTTCAGAGATACCACCATTTTTCAATCTATTTCTTTTAACATGATTTCCAAGTTAATTTTGGAAAGTTCAAATTTATTGTTTAATGATACATTAAATATCTAAATTATTCTTTTGAAATATCAGTTTATGTAGCCAGACAAATCTCTGGCATCCCATTAGATCCCCCGATCCTGCCAGGGGCGGTTTCTGAATGCAGAGCCAGGTATATAATCCCTGACCTATGCCAAATATGGCCCAAATGCTCATCCCTAAAACAAAAACAAAATAACTAAATAACCCAAATAATTTACATTTAGAAGTAGATGAAAGAAAGATAACTGAAGGAAGGCATACTAGGTTTGTGAAAGAGAAAACTTAGGATATGAAATTTCCTAAGTTTGAAAGTGATCAATTTTGATAAGATGAAATTTTTTATTTTGTAAGTAGTGTTAAAACAAGCTTTAGTTTGAATTTTAATTTCTTTTATTTGCTGAAAGTATTAATAGAGCCTTAAAACTATGGTCAGTTTTTAATAACAGATGATATGTTGTTTAAATAGTCTAACTGGAATAAAATTAAAATCCATTATATATTTTCCAAGTCATGTCATGCATCATGGGCTGCATGAATCTCTGAGGGCTCTTCTTAATTACTCTAAGTAAACCTATATTCTCTATTTTAAGTGAATTATATTTGTTTTCAACAATGGAAGTTCTTTTATTTACTCTTGAAATCTTTGTCATTTTGGTATAATTAAGCTTTGTTTGATATTAGACCCCACCCCTTTTGTTTTGGGTTGGCTTTCCCAGTGATGCTTATGAGAGCTAAGGTTTGTCCAGATGAAACTCAGTTTAGTGGTACAGTCTCCGATTTGTGATATTCAGGTTGGAGATATGCTTTTACCCTACTGTGAATGCAGGTTTATACGTGGCAGTTTTCAGGGTAACAATAAAGAACCAAACAATAAAACCAGGGCCTCCTGTTTTTTTCAGAGGGGCATGCCATCTAGCTCATTTCATTTTTTGCTTCAATCTGAATGCTTTAAACTTTTTAATAGCTAGGACAAATCTTCTTGGAATAGAATTTCTAAAATTAGATAAACTGTTTGTTGGTTTTTTTTTTTTTTTTTGGCCAAATCCAGAGGTGCTCATGACTTATGCCTGTTTCTGTGCTCAAGAAACACTTCTGGCAGGGCTCCCTGGGGACCTTATGAGGTACCCAAAATTGAGGTCAGATTGGCTGAATGATGGTAAAATATCTACCTGTGGTATTATTACTCTGGCCTAGAAAAAGTTTTTTTCATTAAAGGAATTTTGTAGGAAAGATGTAAAAAAAAAAACTGGATATATTATAATAATTGTTTTTCTCTTTGATAAAAGATATCAAAAAAATTATGCCTGCTGATAGATAAAGTCTTCATGGTAAGTCTTGCCAAGTAACAAAACTTTTATCCTTAGCTTGTTATTTATGTGGAATTTAATATGAGTATTATAATTATAATATGTGCTTTTTAACTTTGATACATTTGATCAATTCTATTTTAAAATATTGTATGCCACATCTCTAGAGAATTTCTTTGTCAAATAGTTTAAAATTAGTTCTTGATTATCATTTGTAAAAATATTTACTCAAATGCTTTTTTTAGAGGAATTAAATCATGAGAAAATGATTTTGACAAATACTTTAGAAAGCAGGATTAACATGGAAAAGAGAACTTAAATAACTGGACTTACAAAAAATTTAATAAATATAAGAAAAGACACATTAACACTAGACCAAATAAAATACTGATGGAAATAAAAAATATTAATGAATATTTTGTTTAAAATTTATTGTTGTGTTTAACTAGGACTGGACAGTATGCATCCCGGGACTACAACAACAACAACAACAACAACAAAAAGCTCTAGCCTACCTTTTGGTCCACGATCTGTTCAACAAACAAGATCTCCAATTCCAGAGGTCTGACTGAGACAGTCACAATTGAGCAGGTTTTCCAAAAACATAATGAAAGACTCTATCCAGGTTCCATCCTAGAAGCAGCATAATAATCAAGACCACCAACTACAGAAGATGGATTAAAATGACACTGAAGAAGCAGAACTGCTAGAACCACAAAGAAAGACTTCATCATAAGCTCCATTCCTTGAGCTGTACAGACACCAAAATCTCTAGATACAGAGGTCTGATTGACGAAGCAGAAGTCTTCCATACACCACAAAAGCACCGAGGGGAGAGTAAATGATCATGCAAGGAGTCTATAGTTAATCCTATGACAGTATACTTCAGGGGTAGAGAAACTCTGAATCTCCTAGGCCAAGGGAATTTCCTCTATAATATCCCCAGTAGCTATTGTGCCTATGCAGGGGGAAAAAGAAAAAAAAAAGCACAGTATAATCATTTTATCTACATATATATTTATTGACTGATTTTTTTGACTTCTTTATTTTGGTGTAGATATTGAAGTTGATGTCTCCAATTTTATTTTATTTTATTTTATTTTATCTTTTTCATTTTGCACTCCAGTACGGTTTGATTTCAGGACCTAGACTATTGTGTAGTGCTTGTATTTATTGCTGTAGTGCTCACTGGATATTTAATTTGATATTTCTTTCTGTAATGTTGTGGTGTTTCAATTACCTTTTTCATGTCCTCTCTCAAACTGAGGTTGAAAGCTTCTAGAAGGATTCCGCCCACTTTCAGCTTATTTGATTTTCTTTTATTTTTTATTTATATATTTATTTATTTACTCATGTATTTTTACCCTATTCTATTGCTTTTCTTTCCTTCAAACAAAACCACATAACTTGAATTATCTAATTCCGCCTCTCAAATAGAGGGGGAAACAAGGGAGGGTACCAGGACCAAACAGATATATGATCACTAATAGTAAGCTAGACAAAGAGGTACCACCTACTCTAGCATCCCGAGGGGTGATGGTGGGGGATATGGATTGCATGAAGAGAAGGGGGATGGGGGAGGACAAATTTGATGATGAGTATTCTCCTGATTCAATGTTAATAATGTACCTAAAATACTACTGTGAAAAATATGTAAGCCAATATGATTAAAATAAAAATAAAAAAAAATTATTGTTGTGGTTCTTTGAAGGAAATATTTTATGTAATAAAATCTCTGAGGGGCTGGAGTGAAAGTAAAAAACCCTAAGTACAACATGGTGTTACTCAAAAACCTAAAATATAATTATAAAATATAAAAACAAATAAAAGCTGATTAATTATGCATTAAAACAACCTTTTAAATGTCTTGTAAGTATAAATAAAATGGTTTATTATATCTCTTTGAGGTATTCAGAATGTAAAAAGCTTTTGTAACATTACTATATTTATGGTACCATGTTTATTCTCAAAAACTCTAGGCAATATTTTCTATAACAATTAGACTATCATTAGACTATTAAAGAGATTTTTAGTAACAAAGGTGAATCTCACGGGGCC
>PVKC010028548.1:0-15424 GCA_004027635.1 Crocidura indochinensis
TAATAATAATAATAATAATAATAATAATAATCCCTCAAAACATACACCCTACAAAATGAGTCAAGTATATATATATACATATATATATACACACACATATATATGTGTGTGTGTGTGTGTGTGTGTGTGTGTGTGTGTGTTTCTGGGCCACACCCTGCAGTTCTCAGGGTTTACTCCTTACTCTGAGCTCAGAAATAACTTTTGGCAGGCTCAGGGGACCATATGGGATTTCAGGGATCAAACCTAGGTCAGCTGTGTGCAAGTCAAAGGCCTGTGCTATAGCGCTGGCTCAAGTTTAAATTATTAATTTGAAAGTTTCCAATTTCTAATCAAGACTTTTATTTGTTTTGTTTAGTTTTGTTTTGAGGCCACACTCGTTGACACTCAGGGGTTACTCCTGGCTATGCACTCAGAAATTGCTCCTGACTTGGGGGACCATATGGACGAGGGGGGATAGAACCCCGCCCTTGTCTGCCCTAAAATAGTGCAAGGCAGACGCCTTACCGCTTGAGCAACAGCTCTGGTCCCAAGACTTAAACATTAATCTTCATAAACCCATCAGCACCTAGTATCTTGACAGTGTTGTACGAGACTGATCAATTGTAATTTTTTTTTTTTTTTGGTTTTTGGGCCACACCGGGTGACGCTCAGGGGTTACTCCTGGCTATTCGCTCAGAAGTCGCTCCTGGCAGGCACGGGGGACCATATGGGGAACTGGGGGATCGAACCGCAGTCCGTCCTAGGTTAGCACAGGCACCTTATCTCCAGCGCCACCACCCGGCCCCCATCAATTGCAATTTTTAAGTTAAATAATAGCTAGGTTCTATTGTAAGACTTTTTAAAAAATCTAGTATCTCTGTGGAAAAATAAAAAGTTCAAATGAGGCTATGTAGATATTCTTAGAGGAAGAACAGAGTTGAGAAGTTGAAATAAGAACAGAACTAAGTAGACTTTTTGTTTTTAGCCATACTGTGCTTTGGCTGTTGAAGAAATGACCTCTCAGCTTTCTATTAAAAATAATGCCTTTGTGAAGACATCTTTTTTCTCTCTGCCATGAATATGTCTGAGATACTGCAGAATAAAAATGCAAAATAACAACTATATTTAGATACACTCCCACACAGACTCCAAAGCATAATATTTCACTGAACACCACATGGAAAAACTGAATTAATATCCATAACTCTTCCACATCATTCATGCTTCAAAGTTCTGTCATTATAGATTTCTTTGGCCAATACAGTTACAAAATTAGTTAACAATAGTAATCCTTCTTTAATATAACTTTCAATTTACTCCATAAGAAAATATAAATAAATTTATTCTTGTTTTGACTCTGTATATTCATAGAGTTTTCATTGATGTTGCAATAAATGACAAGTTTCTACTAAATAAAAATTAAATATAAGTGATATTTACAACAATTATTTATAATCTAACTCTAAAATCATAAGATAATCATAAAATTAAAATCATTTGTTATAGTCTGTTCTCAACTCTGTAATCAACTAAATTTGTCACATTACACAAATCATTGAACTTCTCTGACCCTCAAATACCCTCTATGTAAAATGCAGCTTTGGAGTAAGTGACTTCTGAGTTTTTTTGATTGTTTTATTTGTGATTTTTTTTAAAAATTAATACATATCTCCAGAACTGGTTATTGAATGGAGCACAAAAATGATCAGTAATGTAATCATAGAAGCAAAACTAGGGTGCTGAAAACTATCATTAACTCAAACACTTTTTTTTATTACATTATATAACAGAAATAAAAGACTATTTCACCTATTGAAAACTAGGGGCAGTATATGGTTTTAATTAAAATATAAAATTTAAAAATATTTTATTGATGATTATTAGAAATTATCAGTGGATAAGGACAGTAATTAGATGCCCTTTATAATTTTCAACATCAATTAAAATGTTTTGGCTTAATAATAAAATTTAGTCTCAGAAGAACATGAATATTATTGCCACTACTAAAATTACTGATATTACCACTACAAATAAAATAAATTTAAGTTTTTATAATTAAGCCAACTTTTCTAGGCTTATTCAAATTTTAACTGATGTACAAAAATACTGGTAAAACAACTTTACACGAAATTTTTTTCTAAATTAATTCTGACATATTTTTAAAAAGGAATTAAAATAAATATGAAACTCCTAGCAACACTAAAGAATACTATGTGGAAGTTGAAAGTTTTTATTTTGTTAGTGAATTGAGAAAGTATGGGAATTCTTTGAATTATTCTTTTCAATTTGTGGTAACATTTAATTATTTAATATATAAAACTATTCATTACTCAGATTAAAATGCAGTGGTCTGTCTTAAAATAATGGGGAAACTGCTAATTTTGCTTTTTTTAAGTCACTGTTTTAACTACAAAGCAAATTTTGAAGTCAATGCTTTCAATGTTTTTGTATTAAATGGTATTATTTATATATAAAAGAAATTGTTATATCAGGCAACCATAGTCATTAAATCATTTAATAAGCACTTATTAGATCAGTTACCTTTCACAATATTGCATATGATAATATCCATGAGCTTTTGTAAATTATTGCTTGTGATATTTATAATTTTTCATGGGGAAAGCAAGTGTCCTACCAATGCTCAAGCAGCAGTTCATTTTTTTTAAAGATGATTTTTAAATGACCTTTGGTTTGCCACAGCTTAGAGGAGAATTCTGATAAATGGAAAAGTGAATATAGAAACAAATAGACTAAGAATATGTCCTAGGAGAAAGAGATAATGAGCAAGCTTTCCTCAATTTTCTTTCATTAGTAATGGGGAAGTCATATTTCTACAGAGAATATCAAATGAAAGCAAAATCAGCACAAAAATCTATCTATTAAAGACCTAATAGTGAATTATCATTCCTCAAACAAGTGAATAAGCAAAGTCTAGGACTTATGAACAATTAGCAATAAAATGCTTAAAGTAGAAAGCAATCACACAGACTAGATGCAACAGAACTACTGGAATAAACAATATGTGTTTTGGTGAATATCTTGCTATACTTGCTTATTATAATTCAACAAGGTCTTTCTTCAGTAATTAGAGGTTTATAACAGAAAATGAACAAATTATTTATTATACATGGTTATGTATTATATACATATTAATATATTATGTATATTATGTAATAGGCAATACTATTCCTGTTTTGTGCACACATGTATGAATATGAATGCATGTATATACATAAAGAGTTTGAAGCCCAGTTTTGTTAATTCTGAGTTCAATGTTATAGGTATTATTTGATCATATAGATTTATTTGTATAAAAACTTATTTTTCTAGCCACGATTTTCATTCAATGATTGGACTAATCACATAGATAACACACATCGTACAGAATCTCACAAACTGGAAAGAATCATGAGATTAGGAAATGCATTCAATGGTGTTTGCATAGATGATTCAAGAAGCCTTGGGGTATTTTTTCTGTAATTAATCCTTAATGAAATTGTTTATTAGTAATACACACATAAAATTCATAGTCAAAATGTAAAGATATATTATTTTATTATTAGTCTTCTCAGTGATATCATGTCTGGGGTACTATCCCGTATTTCAAAAAACAATTCCTTTATTTACTTAACCAGCTTTATGAAGGAAGTAAAAGAAACAAGGGCATTTTATAACTGAATAAACTTTTGAGATATATTACTATCATATACTGGTTACCCTGATCTAATTCCTATATTATAATGTCTCTTTTTACTTGAAATTGACATAGACAATTTTTGAATACTATGTCTTATTTTTATTTTTCTTAAAGAAAAAGACTCTCATTACATTATTCTCTTAAAGAAATAGACTATAGATTCTAGTCAATTTTGAAAATATACAGTAAATCAGGTATATAATTTTAAATATTCATACATAGATAAGGATGTACATAATTATATGATATAACAAATAAGTGATGTGTAAAACATTGGGAAATGAAACAAAAGGGTCTTTTGGGACTATATACAAAGTGATTACACATTAACAAATTTTAGCTAACTGTGCTAAGTAAAATATTGGCATTTTCAGATCTTCTAACTTTTAGAATTTAGAAATTATTTTATGCTTATAAATACTACAAACTCATTCAATGAAAATAATGTGTTCATCATACCAAATTAAACTAACATCAATACATTTAATATAGTTAGATATACTACTCAATAACTATCAATGCATTATGACATTATATTCTATAAATTTCTTCTGAATAGCATTAAATGAAAAAGTTATAAATGTTTGGTTGTTCATTTTTTTGCAGAGGACACACCCAGTGATCTTCAGAGATTACTCTTGGTTCTTCACACAAGAATTACACTTAGTGGTGCACAGGGGATGCCAAAGATCGAACCTTGATCAGCCTCATGCAAGGAAAGCACCCTATTCATGGCACTATCTCTCCAGCCCTGTTTGTAATTTTTTGGTAGAGTCAAATTATTATCATCATCATCATCATTATTATTATTATTATTATGAGTAACTACAGAAAGGGAATGGAAAGATAGTGCAGAAGAGATGTGCTTGACTGCAAGTCACCTACCTAGGTTTGATCCAGGTATCCCATATGGGTGCCATGCCCTTCCCGGTATAATCCTTGACTGAAGAACCAGAAATAAATCATGAGCATTGTAGGCTTTAATTCGAAGGCAAATAAGAAATATAGTGGAAATTAATGTTTAAATTTATTACAGCATACTTAAATGTTTCCACTAGTGAAAAATTATCAACTTCTACAGTTTACAAACACATTCAGTAATGTTTTAAAGCTACATACATACATGCATACATACATACAGATACATATATAAAAATGTATAAATGATTCCCAGCTGCCCACACCAAAGCTCCACATCCCACATAGAAAAGAAAGGTTGGTTAGGAATAAAAAACACACCCCAACCTTGCCTAAATTGACAGGGTTGGGACTCAGGGAACACCGAGTCACCTTTTAAATTTGGAGCATTCACAAAACAATCCTTCCCACAACCTTCCACCTGTAGGCCTCCCATCCACCCACCAAAAGCTCCTCACCCAGCACAAGAAAGAAAACCCACATTTTCACTGCCCCACAAAACTCACAGACACTTCAGCTCATACAAGTTGGTTCTAATCAGATTGGACCTAACTTTATTTTCCCTTAGAAAATATACAATCCCCAAACCAGAAGACCATCCTAACATACTATTTTAGAACATTTCTATCATAATTGGGTAACCTCCCTTACTTAGTATATATAAAACTCAAAACTTCAACCTTATACAAAACTTCAATTCGTATGCAATTAAACAGACCATTTTTAAAACACCCTGAAACTCCACCACTCTAAACTACCCAATGAGAAAGAACAATTGGGAAACTTAGGAAGAGACTAGCAGCTGGGGATATATAGAGAAATCCTAGCAAATTTCCAAATCCTCCAAAGTGAAATAACACTATATATGAGGACCTAAAATTAGCAATTAATGTCTTAGCAATGGAATTCAATAAATCACTAGCCAGAGAAGTGAAGGAATCCATATACAAATAATTCAACCACTCAAAGAAGAACTTTATCAGAAGATGAGACAATCCATACAAATGTAACCAAGAGAATGAAAAAATATGATAGCAAGTCATAATAGCAGAATTGCACACATAGAATTGTATGGATGAACTTGAACGCAAAATGCAAGTCAGTAGCAACAAAGAAGGCAATAAAAAATGAGAGATAAGACATTGGAAGAAAATGTAAGGTTCTTAATGAACAAAGACAAAAGAAATAATTTATGACTTATAGAAATACCATAGGGAAGGGAAAAGGGAATGGAGAAAAACAAGTAGTAAGGGAAATAATAGTAGAGAATTCTCCCACTATCTGGAAAGAGTCTGCTGTAAAAATTCACGAGGAATAAAAGAGTACTAAACAAAATAGATCCTAACAGATCAACACCAAGACATATAGTAATCCAAATGGCAAAACCAAAGAGAGATGAATTCTTCAAAGCAATAAAGGAGAAAAAAAATCAAGTACAAAGGAAGGAACAAAAGAATCAAAGCAGACCTTCCATTCGAAAGAATTCAGGCAAGAAAACAGTGGAATGACACATTTAAACTACTAAATGAGAAAAACTTTCCATCTCGAGTCCAAAACCCAACAAAACTTTCATTTTCATTTACATCGGAGGGAGGGTTAAAACATTCTCAGACAAAAAAGAACTCACAATATTTGTGCTAACCAAACTGACTCTGAGCTACTCAGAGATCAATTACACAAACCAAATACCCAATTGCAACAACAACAACCCTACTCAATATAATAGTACAACAACTCTCAAGTCAATAATCTCCTAAAATACCAATGGACAGTTTAAACTCTCCTATTATAAAAACACAATAAGAATAGAGGGTTGGATCAAGAAACAAAAACCAGAAATAGGCTTTCTGCAGGAAACACACTTAAAAGTTTATCTAAACTAGTTTATCTATTAAGACACAAACCGAAAGTAACAGGAAGGAAATCAATTATACATCCACTGGGGGGAAAAAAAGCTGGAATAGCCATACTTACATGCCGGGAGATCCAACCGCAGTCTGTACTAGACTAGCATGCGCTAGCCTAGGTATGCCCAGCATTGCCACTCTGGCCCCACAAGTTTTAATTTCTGATACTCAACGATAGTATAGGAATTAATGTGCTCATATTGAATTATTTTGACCCTCATTCAGATCTACATGCAATCTCCCCTACACTGACAAAGGATAACATGTGAATATATAACCAAAGGTAGACACTGAACACAACAGGTAAGGCCCAACCTCCTCTCTCCAAATAAATAAAAAGTTAAGTTCGGTGTAAGGCATCATATTGTAAAAAACTGAAGTCTCACCAGGCTTTCTTCAGTACATGCATTTATTAAGATATTAATATTAAATATTAAGATTTTATGTGACAAGTACTGTTTTATATTTAAATATATCTTTAAAAATTAGACTAGGGGGCTGGAGCAGTGGCGCAAGTGGTAGGGCATTTATCTTGCACACGCTAACCTAGGACAGACATTGGTTTGATCCCCCAGTATCCTGTATGGTCTCCCAAGCCAGGAGCGATTTCTGACCACATAGCCAAGAGTAACCCACGAGAGTCACCGAGTGTGGCCCCAAAACAAACAAACAAAAAAATAAGACTATAGATTTCTTGATATGTCACTTTTATGATAAAAGGGGGATATTAGATAGACAATAAATAAGTAGATTTTTCAGTCTTTTAAATATATAAAATTGTTTTAAAAGTATATTATACTACATTGTAATATTTATTTTAAGACATGATTCTACTTATACATTCTTCTGGAAACTTTAGTTGCACTACTATAAAGATATTTTACCAAATTTTTGAGTATATGTTTGTTGCAGGAGATATAAACACTGATATAACTATTCAAATATGCTAAGAAAATAATAGTACAAAAAGATGAATAGAGAAAACCAAAGATCAATATATGTACTAATTCTGTTTATTTGCTATATCAAAAGTGGCATTCACACCCAAAAAAACATGGTTAGCTGTTAATATAGAAGCTGTGAAGGTGACTTCACAGGAATATTGTCAGTGGTTAGAAACAGTCTCTGAGTTCCATTTTAAGAACACAGACAAATAGGAGAGTGTGGTTTTAAATTCCAATAAAATAAAGAATTAATTTTGTAGTGAAAATATTTATATGTGTGTATATTGTGTGTTGAACTAGTGATAAAATGCAGCGCTTTACATGTACTACAGACCCACATTCACAGCCTTTGTAAATTTAAAACTTTATAAATTTTAATGTACACTGTAATTATAACTAAAACTTAATTTGCACACTCTTTTAATATATTTTATTTAAACACCTGGATTACATACATGATTGTGTTTGGGTTTCAGTCATGTAAAGAACACCACCCATCAACAGTGCAACATTTCCATCACCAGTGTCCCAAATCTCCCTCCTCCCATCCAACCCACACCTGTACTCTAGACAGGCTTCCTATTTCCCTCATACATTCTCATTATTAGGATAGTTCAAAATGTAGTTATTTCTCTAACTAAACTCATCCCTCTTTGTGGTGAGCTTCTTAAGGTGAGCTGTAACTTCAAGCCCTTCTCTCTTATTGCAATTATTATTATTATTATTATTATTATTATTATTATTAAAAATTATTATTGCAAGAATGTCTTTCATTTTTCTTAAAACCCATAGATGAGTGAGACCATTTTGTGTGTGTCTCTCTCTCTGACTTATTTCACTCAGCATAATAGATTCCATGTACATCCATGTATATGACTTCATCTCTCCTGACAGCTGCATAAAATTCCATTATGTATATGCACCACAGTTTCTTTAACCATTCATGTGTTGAAGGGTATCTTGGTTGTTTCCAGAGTCTTGCTATGGTAAATAGTGCTGCAATAAATATAGGTGTAAGGAAGGGATTTTTGTATTGTAATTTTGTGTTCCTAGGGTATATTCCTAGGAGTGGTTTAGCTGGATTGTATGGGAGCTCAATTTTCAGTTTTTGGAGGAACCTCCATATGGCTATCCATAAATGTTGAACTAGACGGCATTCCCACCAGCAGTGGATAAGAGTTCCTTTCTCTCCACATCCCAGCCAACACTGCTTGTTCTCATTCTTCGTGATGTGCCAATTTCTGTGGTGTGAGGTGGTACCTCATAGTTGTTTTGTTTTGCATCTCCCTGATTATTAGTGATGTGGAGCATATTTTCATGTGTCCTTTGGCCATTTGCATTTCTTCTCTGTCAAAGTGTCTGTTCATTTATTCTCCCCATTTTTTATGGGATTAGATTTTTTTTCTTGTAAAGTTCTGTCAGTGCCTTGTATATTTTGGAGATTAGCCCTTTATCTGATGGGTTAACATCATGTACGAAGGTAAAATCCAAATGTATGAAAGACCTCTATATCAGACCCGAAACCATGAGATATATAGAACAACACGTAGGGAAAACACTCCAGGACATTGAGAGTACAGGCATCTTCAAGGAGGAAACTGTACTCTCCAATTAAGTGAAAGCAGATATTAACAGATGGGAAGATATTAAGCTGAGAAGCTTCTACACCTCAAAGGAAATAGTGCCTAGGTTACAAGAGCCACCCACTGAGTGGGAGAAACTAATTTGTACACTCTTAAGTGTTGAACAGGATCTATATACATGATAGGACTTGGTTAGGTACAAAGACAGATATTGGTATTAATGGACATTTAAGAGCATTTATTCATTCTTTATTTTCCTAAATAATGTAGTTTGAACAGTAATACCATTGGAAATTGTCTAAGATTACTTAGAAAAGTGATCAGTTCACCTCTGATTTAATTTGGGATATATCCTGGCTGTACTAGGTATGAGTGTCTGTTCTTTGCCAAGTGAATACTTTAACTCAAATACTGTCTCTTTAGATTCAGAAAAAATAACTATATAAAGTTATGTTATGGTAAGAGATTTCACTAAATACTCAATTAGACTGGGTTAAATACCCACACCACTATTTAATGGTTTGGTAATATTCTTAAATTATTCAACCTCTTTAAATCTTTGTTTTTGTCTACACAGTTATTTTTACCTTACTTTAATATACATATGAAATGAAACAAATTATTTGTATCAGAACTATATCACTGTGCCAATAAACATTCACTAAAATAGGGGCTGGAGCCGTGGCACATTGGTAGGGCTTTTGTCTTGCATGCAGCTGACCAAGGGTGGACTTCATGGTTTGATCCCCAAGCATCCCATATGGTTCCCAAGCCAGGAATAATCTCTGAGTGCATAGCCATAAGTAACCTCTGAGCATCACTGAATGTGGCCCAAAAAACAAACAAAATTTTTCCACTAAAATAATTTACTAATTCCTGAGTCCCACCAAGAATTCAGGCTTAAATAAGCCCTGAACGCAGCAGGGTATGGCCCTAAAATCAATCAATAAAATGCAATGATCCATTAATAAGTGTTTTGAATTAGGTTATTGAAGTTTTGAAGTCTTTTAATTTCTAAATACACTTAAATAAGATTATGTTGGAGTGTGCTAAGCAATTTTACCATATTAAAACACATTTTAGAATTTTTACCATATAACCATTCTAATTCATTAATAAATTGCAGTAAAAGTTACTTCAAATTTTCTACTTTAAAATTTACTTTAAATTTTCTAGATTAATTGAGAATATTTTCCAAGTTATCCTATCTTAAAAAAAACTCAGTCAACTGAGAAAATATTTTTGGTACATATATGTTATACATTCTATTAGATTTTACAGATATATTGCCGACTTTGTTTGCAGCCACCTGTCATAGCAATCAATCACTCCTTGGAAAAGATTCTTACATTACAACCCATATACCAGGAACAGAGTCATTATGCACACATACAACTCTAGTATTCTCTTACCTCCACCAATAATTAGTTTAAGACTCTGCAAGGAATACAATTCAAGGGAACTTGACTGAACTCCTATAAAAAAAATTCTTACTTAAGAAACAATACAAGAAAAGGTAGTGTATCTCTGTTATATATTTTCATGCTATCCCTATAGATAGACATGTCTAGATGTTCAATGATCTCTAAAGTGAACAATAACAACAAAATGAAAAAGAAATTAACCTTACTCTAACTTTGAATACTTGATTGTTCTAAACATCCTGAATTATAGTTCTCTGGTGAGATGGTAACTGACCCATACAAATGTGATTCCAATAAAATATTTAACATAAACTTTTATTTCTCTCCACAAATTGTATTCACACCAAAGCAAATGCCAAGCGTAGGAGATGCATACTATATTTGTATTTTTACTAGAAAATATTACATATATAAATAAATGGCATATCTGAATATATTGGTTTGGTTTTTATTTATATATTCTTAATATAGATTCCACCACAAATTTGGATTTCAATATAAACCATTCTACAATAAAAAGTAAATATTTTTGTCTCTATTGTCAGTTCACAATGACCTAGTGACTAATAATTTATGCAAGGCAAATGCCTTACCTCCATGCTATGTCTCTGGTCTCCAAAGCCAACTGTAAACAAAGCAAGTGACTTAACCCATGTGCTATCACTCATGACACCCTACCTTAATTTTTCCTTTTTAATACTTTTGCTCATCTGTCTGTTTACAAACTACTCCGTTTGTCTGAATTCAATTAATGTTGTCAACATTTTCTATTTTTGAAGAAACTAAACCCTAGAAGAGCAGTTCTTACTGCAAAAATCCTGATGTTAATAAAATAAATAAAATTTCATGTGTTCAGTTGTCAAAGTCAGTAAATCTGATCTAATAAAATTTAAGAAGATGCCAAGCCTAGGAGATGCATATTATATTTGTATTTTACTAGTAAATATTACATATATAAATAAATGGCATATCCTGAATATATTGGTTTAGTTTTTATTTGGAGATCACACCTGGCAAGGGTCAGGGGTTACTCCTGGCTCTTGCACTCAGAAATTACTCCTGGCAGTCTTGGGCACTATATGGGTTTCTGGGGATTGAACATGGGTCAGCCATGTGCAAAGCAAACACCCTACTAATAATGCTATATAGCTCAGGCCCCCATATCTTCTTAATGATACTTGGTGAAGTCCATTTCCAAGAAGTAGAAGTCACTGGTGAGTTCGGAGTCGCTGGTGAGGTCAGCTGCCAGGTGAGTAGAGCACTCACAAAGAAGCATCCACCACCCACTTTGGGATAGTAACTCACTTTATTGTAGGTGGGAAATGAATATTTACATTAGTGGAGAATAGGGTATCGACTCTGTATCAGCCAATCAGAGAAGAGGTAAGAGGAGTTTAAAACAGGTGTGTGTGTTTAGAAGATTATATTTAGAGCAGGTGGCCTATCCTTATAAAACATCCTGTCATAATTTCAACTACAGGTTTCAGGACAATCCACAGAAAAGTAAAAGCTACTCTTTCCATCTTCTTCTTCTCATTGGTGGCTGCCATTGACAGGCCTTGTACTAAAGTCCTTTGGGCTCTCACAAGCTTTAAGTCATGTCCAGGACATCATGAAACATACCCCAGTTTACAAGTCATTGCCAAGGTGTCATAAACATGCTATGGTATCAATTCATTGCTAGGGTGGTGGAAAGCTTGCCCCTGGTTCCCTCAACATCAAGTGGCTAAAACTACCTGTCCTGGTTCCCTTAATGGGACCCAAAATTTAAGGATGTATGTTCAATGTCAGAGCAACTGAATCTTACATCAAGCAATTACGACACATTTTCAGGGTTAAAGACTCTACAGATTTTCATTTTGGAGTTTCTATGCCTAACAGATGGGAACTCCTCTATTGGTTAAGATTTTTCATATTTTACTGGGACTATGCAAAAAGAAGCAAAGGACATTGCCATAAGGTAATATTGTGGGAGCAGAAGACTATGACTAGGTTGTAGTTCGCTCTCCCTGATACACACACAGTGATATTGTTATTTCTTATGGAAAGATATTATTATTATTATTATTATTATTATTATTATTTTGGGCTTGATTCAATAAAGGGGAGATATTCATTCTAGTCTGCTTAGAGCAAGTCCAAGATAGGATTATTCAGGAGGACTACTTTAGCTAACAAAGTAATCTGTTGGCTGAGAGTAATCAGGGAGGCAATGGCAGTGTCAATGATTTCCTACAGATCTTGGCTGAAGTCACAGGCCAAGATCAATTTTTGCACCAAGACCCATTTGAAAAGCCTATTCTGGTCATGAGTGGGAATCCACAGTGATGAGAGGGTGGTACAAGTATTGGGAGTAGGTTGGTGTTCTAAGGCATAAGGGGAATAGAGCTATATGGATATAGGGATAAAGGGTAACTAGGGAAAACAAGTCCAGGATAAGGGAGCATAGGTAAATAATAGAAAAGATTTTGTTGAATGATAGGTGAGAAAGGTGGAAGGTGGGAGAGCTATATACAACACAGACAAACATTGTGTATAACAAAGATGGATATTAAGCTAAGATAAAGATGGTAACCACATGCATACACACATACATAATTGATAAATATGTTGCAATTGTAAAACTGGCCAATCTAGGGTGGTACATTTGTCAAATTGCTTCATAAAATCAACAAGTAAGGTAGTGAGGAAATTTTAGACTTGGCTATAAAAGTGTCATAGTTTATGAATACATCATATGTAAACTAATTGTTTTTTCATAGCCTGTTTTAAGCATATCACAAAAACTTTTTCATAAGTTGCTAAGCATCCATTAGTGACTACTCTAATATGACTTAATTACACTGAACAGTGCAGTGAAAGTCTGAACATCCAACTTCTTTCTCCATAGATTTCTGCTTTAACTTATATAGTTGTATCCATTGCTATAGGAGCCTTTGAGAAATAAAAGAAAATATAAAGTACTGTAGATTTTAACATAAGAGGTGAGGATATCCAAAACTTCATGATCACTGAACTTAATTAGCATGTTTCACTGCATTTTTATTGTAGGCAGTGCATAGACCTTTGTTTTTCACCATAATGATTCTAAACAGAAAATAAGATATATTTTTCAGAGTTCTTAGAATTAATAACATACTGTGATATGTCCAAATTTTCTAATGGAAATCTACATGGATATATAATTTTGGCTTCTGCCTGCTCTCATAAGAAAAGCATATACGATTTATTAACAGCACTGGTGATAATTTCCAAATTCTATTTTTTATAGAATTCTTCTGTACTCCATAGTGAATGCAATAAAACTTGTCATTATCATTTTTCTTCTTTGAAAAATAGCTTGAAGCAATTCTGTGATTTATTGTAGATTTATTGTGATTTAATGTGGATGCTAATGGCAAAGATAGGACATGAAATTCCCAAATTTTAGTGATTTTTTGTGACAGGTGGGGCACTGGACTGTGGGAATTAACTGACCTTGTAAAATTATTTAACAATAATAAACTTGTGGAACTGTTTGTATTCAGTTTTTCATGGAGACCATTTATCAGAAATAGAAGTAGTTCATTTGAATCTTGTTGGCTGTTCTCTTCAAATTGGTGATTGATCCTCCCAATGGTTATATTACATTTTGGGGCTGATATTTCTGTGTTGTCCTATCCACAGAGCTTGCATACTTTACCAAAATTTTCAACCACTTTTCCTTTACATCAAATGATATGACCTATTAAGATCATTCTTATAATGGTTCCAGTTAAAATAATAAGACAAACTTAGAGACTTACACAGGCACTGTAATATTGAGTTCATATTAAAAAAAAGTTAGCTAAAATACAAAATCCAGTAAGCTAGATCAATTTCCCCAAAAAAAGAACCAAAATTCTGAATCTCACCACTCTAGTTCCCATAAACTTTGTCTTAATGTGATATATTGTCTTCTTTTCCTGAATACCTTTTGGGGTTGCAACTTGTTTCCTTTCCTTTTTCTCTGGGATATTCTATATGGGATTTTGGAAAGTAGCAGGAATGCTTCAGCTTGGAGGGTTTCTTATATAGCTCAGCAGGAATCTTTACCTTGTTTCATCACATGTGAGAATTCTAATTCTGACAGGCATAGGGGGATCTAGAGATTCTTACTGGGGCTGACATTTGTAGAAATATAAGTATATCCTTTTTCTTAAATGAGGAAATTACCAACTATACATTCTTTATCAATTCTTACCCAATACATGAGGTAACTGATTTTTGACCCTGTGTATCTTCTTGAAAATGTCATTCTTCAGGTCTATGCGGCTCTCTTTAGGGTAAATTCAAAAAGTTTACTGAAAATAGTGTTAAGAATAGAAGGTAATGGATGTCAGTGATGTGTTTGATTTGCTATTTTTTCTAAAGTGATTGAAAAATGTTAGTAATGTAGGTTTGGCCATTATCAGTTTTGATAGTATGGGTAATGCCCATGACTGATAAACATTGTAGTAGAAAACAAAATCAAGCAACCTTAGCTCCTTCAAAGTCATAAGGACAGCCCACAGAAAATGAGAATAAGTGTCAATTACTACATGAAGATATGACTTGTTCAGCAAAAGGTTTACAAGCATAATATTCATCTTACACAATCATTAGTCTGCCGACCTAAGGTTTTGATTACAGTTATGTGGTGTACAGTTCAAAGGGACATAAATGTTATATGCCGTAAAAATTTGTCTGGGTTGCCTTCATAGAATGCAATAATATACATGAAGGTGGGAAGCATTTGTGTAGGCTTGATGCTTTCCAATTGGTGATATTAAAAAAAGCATTTACACATGATCAGCAGTTATGTTTCCTTGATCCATTGGCCTAGGGAGGCCAGAATATTTATGTGACTAATGAAATAGGTTCAGAGCACTGTCTTAAAATGGTTTCAAGTTGCTGAAGTAATTCCCGAATCACATATTTATAAGCATTTAGTAAATCAGTAATAATCCACATT
>PVKC010028549.1:0-15397 GCA_004027635.1 Crocidura indochinensis
GAGTTTGGCAGATTCATCAGAAATGAAAGCGGGACCATGCTTTCCTCTGCTGGTTATTTCATTTCTTCTCCAAGGAGCATCCTCTGAGTTTCTGGATATCCTGAAGTGCCGAATCTTCACATATAAGAAAATGGGGAGAGATCTCAAAAAAGGTGCCCAGTTCTGGCTACTGCTTTGTTAGAAAAATGCAGGTGTTTGTGACACATAATATAAAGAGTTGATCCCCTCTCATTTCTGAGAGGATGGTACCTCTTGGATCAGAGCTGGCTGGCTCCATGCCTTGTACCTGAGTGGCAAAAGACTGGGATCTCCCCTTGGTTTCTCACACTTTCAGGGTGTTTAGGGGAATTGGGGCCATTCAAAGTTCATTCCTGGCTCTATGATCACAGAGCATTTATTCGGGACAGAGGGAGCCTGGTCAGCCACCTGCAAGGTGGCCCTCTTCCACCCATGTGCTGTTTCCCTGAGCCCCTGGTCTCTTGCATGCTGGATTCAAGGATGCCTGTTCGAATCAAGAGTGATCTTTATGCTGAGAAGGTGGTGAAGAAGTCACCAAAGGCTATTTGGTTTATTTCTTATTGTGATTTGGTTTGGTTTGGGGTGTTTGGGGTGTGAGCATTTGGCAATGCTCAGGGGTTACTCTGGGCTCTAGATTCAGGCATCACTCCAGGTGGTATTCAGGAGACCATATGGGGCTTGTACCTGGGTCAGCTGCATGAAAGGTAAGTGTTCTTCCACTGTCCTACCAATCCAACCCCAAGGTGATCTGGAAACCAGGGATTTCACATCACTTCCTGCCACTCTACTGGGCCCAAAGTTCGCCTTTAGTCAGATGAGGACTAAGGTGCACTTTTAAATGAGTCCCAAGTTCTCTGAAGATGTGGCCAGGTTGTGATTGTGTGATCTACTGTCACCAGATCACCAGAGACATTTAGATCCCCTCCCCTGATTGCTGCTGTTCAAGATGGTTTTTCTGACCAGCCTCCATCCCTGCCCCTCTCCCCTTGACACCAGGTCTTCTGATGCCCACATAAATACCATAGACTATTCCAGGAACTTGGAGGTGCACTGGGTGCATTGACCAGCGCCATACTCTTGCAAAAGAGAATCTTCTGGCTGGTTCCTCTCCAGAGTCAGCCCTCCCTCTCTGCAGCCACTTTGGGGTGCGTGACTCTCACTCTCCCGCGTGCTGTCCAGTGACCCCTTTCCTTCCCCCAGGAATGTACCAATCTCTGCTGCAACGCCACCTCCTGCACCCTGAAAGCAGATGCTGTGTGCGCGCATGGACTGTGCTGTGAAGACTGTAGGGTGAGTTCCTGCCAGGCTGTTTAGCCTGCTGTGTAGACACTCTCCCTCTCCCTTAACATGCTTTCTGCCACTCCTATTTTTATTCTGGAGAGAAACTTTCAATACCTTTAGTTCCTGTAAATATAGCCAAGTTTTCCCTGGTCCTTCCTTTATGGCTGGTAAGCGGTTCGTGTTCATGGGTCCAGCCATGCCACAGAGGTAGGATGCAGCCCACACACACACAGCTCACCCCTTCTTCCACGGACCCTCTGGCATTCAGCCCATACTCGCCACCACCACCATGGAAGTCATGTGAATGTGCTGGGCTGAGGGGCCCGGTGAGTTGATTCCAGGTATTAACCCTGAGCAGCTGGATGTGCACTGGCCCCTCTATAGACAACTGGTGTAGGAGGGAGGGTTTCTCTTCCTGGGGAATAAGTCTATGTGGTGGCTCCTGTCCATGATCTGGCCAAGACAGGGAAGGGTTAATGCACTGAAACACTGTTCTGCAGACCTGTCAGGTATGACCATCTGGGTGGGGTTCTCTTCCAGAACCCAAGAGCCCCTCAGATTCCTGGATCCCTATAATCCCTCTCCTCTAAGGTAGAGACCAGCTGGCCTGCTACCCACACAACACTTGTGGTGACTGGACCCAGACAGGGCTGCCCTCTATGTGTGTTTGCACCCATAGTTAGAGTTCAGTTCTTTTCGCTTCCTCTGCTCTCCAGGCTGAGCCCACGGTGAGAATTGGGGTGGCCACTGAGCCACCCTGCCCTGCAACACTTATGCTCCAAGCACTTTCTCCTTGCAGCTGAAGCCCGCGGGAACAGCATGTAGAGCTTCGGGCAACTCCTGTGACCTCCCTGAGTTCTGTACCGGAACCAGCCCACATTGCCCAGCCAATGTCTATCTGCACGATGGACACCCATGCCAGGGCGTAGATGGCTATTGTTACAACGGCATCTGCCAGACCCACGAGCAGCAGTGTGTCACGCTCTGGGGACCAGGTATGAGGGACCCCACAGCTCACATGCTCCCATTAGCCAGGGCTGGGGGAATGGACACTGAGTGTGAATACCAGGCACTTCTCCAATTGGCCTTGGGGAGCACGTGTCAGTGCCAGGAGAGATGTGGGAGCACCACCTACTGACACCACCTTGGAACAGTGGGTCAGATCAGCCTAGCTCCTGGGTCCCTCAGCCTCCTGGGCATTTGATGGCCAGAATCCTTCCTCCAAAATACACTCCAACTCTGAGAGTAAGTGCCCAGGAAAGGATACTAGGAGAACTATAGGAGACCCCACTGACAAAAAGGATGATCCTGGGAGGATTATGAGGGACCCCACTAATAAAAAGGATGAAAGGGCCCTCCAGTTACAGGATCCATGAGAAGCTTCGGGAAGGCCCAGCAAAGGGGATCTGGGAATGTCCAGGTGCCAGACCTCAGGGTCACAGGTAGAAATGGGATATAAGCCACAAGTTCCCACCTGGCTCTGAGGCCAACCCAGAGCTCTAAACTAAGCACTAATAGGCAGGCAGCTCCCAAAGAACTCCAGTGATTTCTGGTCCACTAAGGCTACTCCTGGTTGCAAGTAGGATGAGGGTCCCTCCTAACTGCCCCCCAAGCAGCAGTGAAATATTCTCTGGCTGGTGTTTCTTCCCCAAATTTTGCATCTGCAAACCAAGATGCTGAGGTCAAGCACATCCATGTTTTCTTGGTGGCTCCACATGGTAGAAATTGCACTTGGGTCTCTTTGTCCAGTTTCACTTTAATAGCAACAATGATTTTCTGTCAAGGAGATGTGACCTTTATGCCTTCAGAAATACAGCTGGATATTTCTCTCCCAGCAGAAAATTTACTTTTTTCCTGCCTTGTTTATCCAAACCTCTATCCTGGTTATTGAAGACATTGCTTGTCAATTCATCTCAGGGCTCAACCCTCACCTAGAAACACAATTTTGGTGGGGAAAACCCTGACATATATGGCTTGTGTCTATTGCATCACTATTGGAAATGAGAGTCACTTGATTATGCCTTTAGAGGTGGTTGAAGCATTTTAAGGGCTGGTGAAGATTGAAGGCATATCAGTAAAGCTGGTTTTAATGAATTTTTTTTGTTATGGTTTACCTGGGGTAGGAGAGTGAGTGTATAGCCAGGTATCAATTTCAACTCTTGTTTCTAAAGGTGGAATGAAAGAATATTTTAGGCTGGAGAGATAGGATTAGGGTTAAGGTACTTTCCTTGATGTAGTTGACCCTGGATCAATCCCTGGCACCCCAAGGGTCATCAGAGTACAACCAGAAGTGATCCTGTGCAAAGATTCAGGAATAAGCTCTGAGTATCACTGGGTATGACTCCAAAACACTACCAAAAAATAATTATTTTTTAAAAGCAAGGAAAGACATTTTTGTTGACTTACATGGAATAAACAGAAATATCCCATCTCTTCACCATCCTAGAAGCAAAGGATGATGCTTGCTCATGAACACTTTTTCGGAGATATGAACCAAGGGCAATTTGCTGAGAAATATGCAGAGGACAAGAGTACTTTCCATTGTTGATAAAAATGCCTTTGTCTGTGGCTATTAGTGACGGGGCTGAGGATATTAGTCCACGGAGCCAGAAGTTGATTGGACTGAATTAGAGAAGCACATTTGCCTAATGGAGTCATTTTCACAGGAAGATTAGAATGGAGTAAATCGTGGGTTTAATGCAAGTTGTCATCATGTCTCTTTAAAAAAAACATAATGACTTTGAGCTTCCAGACAATCCTAAGCCACAATAGTCTGGAGGTAAGACGGGTCAATAATACCCATCACTGGCTCGATGATTACGAAATAGAGTGGAATGACAAAGTTTCTTCCAAAAGGCTCAATCTGATCTATGAATAAGGACAAAACATCTAGGGGCTTCATGATTGAGAATTCAGAGGCTGCAAATTGAAGTAATATGCAGCAATAAGGAAGCTAAATAATAGGTAGCAACCAGAGATACAGTGCATCCCTTAATGGAAATGCCTCTAGGAACACAGTTCTACCTCTATTTGAAATTAAGGTCAGGTCAGTTTACAAAAGAGTCTGAGTTGCCCCTAGGACACTCCTGGCCTCTCCTACTTTCTTGGTGATGTCAATGAGCAAAATCTAAGGAATTGTTTGCACTGGACATGGTCACTTGTCTTGACATGTTGCTCTGTGTGTTTGCTTACATGTGCATGTGCTACCAAGGATCAACCCCAGAGCCTCACACATTTAAGGCAACTGTTCTACTGCTGAGCTCCACCTAGGCCTTCTTGTTGATTTGTTTGCTATAAGTAAAACCATCAGTATTTGTCTTTCTTCTTCTTTATTTTGCTTAGCCTAGCCCCTTCCTGCTCCATCCTTGCAGCAAAAGGCAAAATGATTTTCTCACTACCGAGTCATGTTCCAATGTGTCTCGCCACCAGCTCTTCCTTTCCCACCCTTCTGTCTTTGAAGACAGGTTGTTATCTAACCTGTGGAGCTGCAGGGAATGTTTTGAAATTGTGTGTGTATGTGTATGTGTTCCTGGTTAAATGTGGAACTGCAGGATCATAAGTTAATTTTTTCATCTTTACAAAATCTCACTGTGTCCATGACCCATCTGCCATGTGTCGGGAACTCACAAGTTCCTATAGGTGCTTGTCCTCATTTAATAGAAGAAGAAATAGAGAGTCTTAAGAACTTATGTAACTGATGAGGGCACTGTCACATGGGGGTGGTCAACACCAGACCAGCCGGCATCGTTCTGAGTCCTAAGCTCTGTATCCTGGCCTATATGGGAAAGATTCCAGAAAGGAATGAGTCTTGGCAAAGATCTGTTGCTGTTCTTAGATTCCATACAGACCCCAATAGTTTCCAAAAAAAATTTATTCATAAAGGGACTGGAGTAGTGGTGCAGGCTATAAGGTATCTGCCTTGTGTGCACTAACCTAGGACGAACCACAGTTCAATCCTCCAGCATCCTATATGGTCCCCCCAAGCCAGGAGGAATTTCTGAGCGCATAGCCAGGAGTAACCCCTGAACATCACAGGGTGTGGCCGAAAAAAAATTAATCATGGGGCCCGGGAGATAGCATGGAGGTAAGGCGTTTGCCTTTCATGCAAAAGGTCATCGGTTCGAATCCCAGTGCCCCATATGCTCCCCCGTGCCTGCCAGGAGCAATTTCTGAGCATGGAGCCAGGAGTAACCCCTGAGCACTGCCGGGTGTGACCCAAAAACCAAAAAAAAAAATTATTCATAAGATAAGAGAGTTGAGAAAGGTCTTTTGTGCAAAGCAAGAACACCCTACCAGCTGGACTACCATCCTAGCACCAGCGATGCCATATTAACTGTAGAGGATGTGCAGACTTATCTTCCAACACTGAACATTGTAGGTTCCTCATTTTCCCCTTTCCTCAGTTCCTGGAAAGCATCATTCTCCCCCTTTTTTCTGTGACTCCAACTCTTGTAGATGCTCCTAGTCAAAGGGATCATGGTATATTTGTTTTTCTGTTCACTTATCTCAGCATATGTCCTCCAGCTTTGGCAATATGTGGGGAGGTATGACATCAATTCATGACTTAATAATGCCCAATCTTCTTTTTTTTTTTTCTTAGCACAGTTGAGGGGTGTGGTTGGGCCACATCTAGCAATGTTCAGGCTCTGTGCTCAGGAATCACTCCTGACAGGCTTGGGGGACCATATAGGATGCCAAGGATCAAACCTGGGTCAGTCACATGCAAGCAAATGCCCTCACTACTGTGCTATTGATCCAGCCCCATAATGCCCAGACTTGATGTCCCAATCTCCATGCACCATCATCACCTGTTCATGGACAGATAGTCAATAACTTACTTCCATATCTTGGCTGTTATGGAGAGTGTGGGGCAGCAAGTATTCTAATTTCAGTTCCTTGAACAGACCCCCAAGTAGGATTTTTTTACTTGAAATTGTACTACTATTGAAATTTCTACTAGAAATTGACTGAGTCCTTATTTGCAGGGTCCCCATAATCACTCACATGATTCCATCATTTTCCATCATTTCTGTCAACGATGAGAATGGTTTCAAGTTCTTGGGACTTGTCTTCTTTGAAATAACATAATAGGCCTCCTCCCCAGTAGGAGAGGGTATTGTGCTAAGATTGGGCCTGCTTTTCCCTGTGACCCCATGATATTAAACAGTCTTCATCCACCAGGCTGGCTGTTTGTCTTCTTTGAAGAAACAGCATCATCTAGTTCTTTCATCCATTTTTTTTTATTTGAAGTAAGTTTCCATTGAATTATAAGAGGAGCCACCAATTAGCAGATAGAGATCTGCAAATATGTCCTCCCTATTCCATAGGTTGCTTTTTCTATTATAAAGAAGAGAGGGTCCAGAGAGATAGCACAGCAGGAAAGATGTTTGCCTTGCGCACGGCTGACCCAGGTTCAATCGCTCACATCCTATAGGGTTCCTGAGTACCACCAGGAGTGATTACTGAGCCAGGAGTAACCCTAACCACTTTCAGGTGTGACCCAAAAGGTCTAAAAAAATACTAGAAGTTGATTTGATTGTGGTTTTGTTCTACTTCTCTCTGTCTCTCTTCTATTTCTCTCTGTCTCTCTTTCTCTCTGTCTCTCTTCTGTCTCTTTCCCAGGTGCAAAGCCTGCCCCTGGGGTTTGCTTCGAGAGAGTCAACTCTGCGGGGGACCCTTACGGCAACTGTGGTAAAGATTCCAAGAGCTCATTTGCCAAGTGTGAACCCAGGTAGGACTCGCTATCCCCCCCTCGGGTGCCCTCTACCACTGTGGACTTATGTCCAATCATTTTGGATTGATATCCAATCTCTGTGTTCTTGCCCTTTCAGAGATGCAAAATGTGGGAAAATCCAGTGCCAAGGTGGAGCCAGCCGACCAGTCATTGGTACCAATGCCGTCTCCATAGAGACCAATATCCCACAACAGGAAGGGGGTCGAATTCTGTGCCGTGGGACACACGTGTACCTGGGCGATGACATGCCAGACCCCGGGCTTGTGCTTGCTGGCACCAAGTGTGCAGATGGAAAAGTAAGATTTGGGACATCACCATGAACCCATGAAAGGTTGGAGGACCTAGGGGTGGCCTCTTTAAGAACCAACCCTGTTGGGGCCCGGGAGATAGCATGGAGGTAAGGCGTTTGCCTTTCATCCAAAAGGTCATCGGTTCGAATCCCGGTGCCCCATATGGTCCCCCGTGCCTGCCAGGAGCAATTTCTGAGCATGGAGCCAGGAGTAACCCCTGAGCACTGCCGGGTGTGACCCAAAAACCAAAAAAAAAAAAAAAAAAAAAAAAAAAAAAAAAAAAAAAGAACCAGAACCAACCCTGAGTTTTGCAGTCCTACATTCCCATCTCACAACTTTGTCCCAGAACCAAATTCATTTCATGGCACCTAGAAGAAACAGCCAGTGAATTCCCACTTCTGCTCTGAGCAGTGAAATGTGGATTGCAGGAATGAAACTGAGCTTTTGAATTTGGGGGTTGGTCCTTCTGCACTGGGAAGGAGTTTGTGGGGGTCCCCCAGGACTGCCACTGTGGACAGGAATGAAGAAGCTCCTGATAATTGTTCCTAGAAACTTGGCACGAGTTCTGGGGGCTGTTCCCATCCCCAGACAGCACAGGAATTTTGGAAATCAAGTCAAAGATGGAAATAGAAGTTGGGGCATTCACACCATTCCCATTGATTTTTCTCTGTGACCTTTTGGACTAGAGAACAAATTAATAAACCGTCTCTAAAAAAAAAAAAAATGATAGACCAGCCCCCATGTGCATTCTGGGGAACCCCAGTCAAACCTTGACATTAATGGGGTTAATTTTCTTTTTTTGTTTGGGTTTTTTGTTTGTTTGTTTGGGGGGGTCACACCCAGAAATGCTCAGGGCTTCCTCCTGGCTCTGCACTCAGGAATTTTTCCTGGTGATGCTCAGAGGGTTATATAAGATGTCAAGGAGGGAACCCAGGGCAACCATGTGCAAAGCAATCACCTCACTCTCTGCTCTCTGGCCCTGACACATCTTTTCCTCACTCCACCCCTCCTAGCATCTTATGGAAGAGTAGGGGGCTAGTTGACACCTTTCAAATTAGACCAACTCCTCCACTTGCAGCCATGTCTCTTTATCAGTGGCTTCTCTGCTCCACAGTGCCAGAGTAGCCTCTTCCTCCTTCCCTGGGTGTCTCTGTCCAGGCCTTATATCATCCACGATAGCACATGTCGGTCAGCTTTCGAAAAGATGTCTATATTTCATTGTCACCCTAGAAAGATTCTTGGGCCTGGGGCCAAAGTAGTCATACCTTAGGTAAGGTAGCTGCCTTGCATACAGTTGACTCAAGTTTGGTCCCCCATACCACTCACTGAGCACTGACAGAAAACAAAGAAATTCTTGGGCCGTGGTTTCTTGGAGCTCCTAAACCTTATGTTTTACCTGTTTGTTTGTTTGTTTGTTTTAATTTGAAAATATATATATTTTGTGCACAAACAAGTCATTGAAAGTTTTAAGAAAAAAAATCCTGAGAATTGGGGCCGGGGAGATAGCATGGAGGTACGGCGTTTGCCTTTCATGCAGAAGGTCATTGGTTCGAATCCTGGCATCCCATATGGTCCCCCAAGCCTGCCAGGAGCGATTTCTGAGCATAGAGCCAGGAGTAAATAACCCCTGAGCATTGCTGGGTGTGACCCAAATACCCCCCCCCCAAAATCCTGAGAATTGGTAGAAACTAGCTGCAGAGCCAGGAGGTAGGAAAGACTCAGCCATCCTACCTGGAGCTGAGGGGAGATGGTCTGAGTGTGGGGTCAGCAAAGATGGTGTTGGGGAGACTTCACAGCTCCTGCTGCTACCTCCCTGTGCATTAGCTGGGGTAGTCACCCCCAAAGTTTCTTAGGCTTCTCTGCTGCAAAGATGGAGCTGTGTGTGTGAGCCATTGTGCATGTGTGTGTGCATGTGTGAATGGGTGTTGGCAAAGCACTGAGCTATCTATCTTTCCTCCAGATCTGTCTCAGCCGCCGGTGTCAAAATGTGACTGTCTTTGGCGTCCACACATGTGCCCAGCAGTGTCATGGCAGAGGGGTGAGAGAGAGGTGGAAGGTGGCAGGGGGGTGAAAGGGCTTCCCTGTCTCTCCAGTTGCTTCCTATCAACTCAGCGTCCTCACATTTCATTGGGTTGCAAAGGGTTTGTCCTTCTAGAACCTTCTCCACAGGAGAGCAAAGCCATTCCATCCTCTCAGTATTTTCTCCTCCAAAAACTCTTTGTCTTTGACCTTTGCCTGGCAAGCTGCAAAGCGATTTTCATTTGACAAAGAAAATCAGATGGAGCTTCAATTATCTTTGAAATTATCATTATGTTATTTGGATTTATTTTAAAGGACCGTCCTTTTCAAGTCATTTGAAAGTCATTTGCAAAGGTCCCTTCCTTCTGCAGTCTTCATTAACATTTCAATCAGTGTTGACTGACTCCATCCCAGAATGAGTGTAGTGTATCTGAAAGGAAACCCTGCTGAGCCAGAGGACCCCAGAGCTGGCCTTGGGATCTTCCAGTCACACACCCAGATATTTGACCTGGGGTTGATGGTTCAGTTCGGAGACTCTTGGGGGACAAAATTCCATTGTTTAAAAGTGTTTACTTTTTCGATGGGCTTATTTTTCTCCCATAGAATCAGATTTATCTTGATCATGATAAAGTATCTTCTATGAACCATAGAAGCCTTTTATAAAAGAAGCAGCAGGGAGCCCGGGAGATAGCATGGAGGTAAGGCGTTTGCCTTTCATGTAAAAAGGTCATCGGTTTGAATCCTGGTGCCCCATATGGTCCCCGTGCCTGCCAGGAGCAATTTCTGAGGATGGAGCCAGGAGTAACCCCTGAGCACTGCCAGGTGTGACCCAAAAAAAAAAAAAAAGCAGCAAGCTCTGAATTTTTGAGTTTGGGGCCACATTGGTGACACTCAGGGCTTACTGCTGGCTCTGCACTCAAGCCTCATTCCTGGGGGTGCTCAGGAAGCCCTATGGAATGCCAGGGATTGAACCCAGGTCAGCCTAGTGCCAGGCAAACTTTCCCTCTCCACTGCACTATTGTTCTGCCCCTCACATTCTGCTTTTCAAATGTAGGGACCCTCACTGTGATTCCAACATCCAACATCAAACAAATGGGGTTGGTAAATGGCAGCAGTGCACTGGGATTGTGAGAACAAACCCACAAATACTCTTGCATCTGGCTCATACCGGTGCTTCCCCCCAAAGGTGTGCAACAACCGGAAGAACTGCCACTGTGAGGCCCGTTGGGCACCCCCTTTCTGTGACCGGCTTGGCTTTGGAGGGAGCATGGACAGTGGCCCCATCAGACAAGCAGGTAAGGGCCAGGCCCCCTGAGTTTTGGGGAGACAGAGATTGGATGGAGATGACTGTGCTAAGGAACCGCAGAGATCTGGATGGAGGATCAAAGTTCTCTGGTGCCCTCACCCACCCAACTTGTCTCTGGCCCCCAAGAGGTTCAGCAGACTGCCACCCTTTCACTGCTGAGAGCTGGACTTTCTGGCTTTATTTTAGTCCCACCTTCTACTAGGACACTACCCAGAAATAAAATCTCCATCTAAACCCAAGGTTCCCCCGACTGACTAGGCCTTCACCCCAACTTCAGAGAAGTAAATTTCTCCAGCCTTTAAGCAGAAGATGGACCCCCTAGTGGGATGCTTGACCTGCTTCTTCCTGGCACCCCTAAGCTCTGGCTTCTGTGTCACAGGGCAACACGGGGCAACTGTGGGGACACTGGCGAGCGTCCTGTGTCTCCTGGCTGCGGCCTTTGTCCTATACTTCAAGAGGGACTCGCTGGTCCGGCCGCTGTTCGCCAACAGGAAAAGCGCCATCCAGAAGCTCAGGTCAGGCTTAGGGATGTGGGAGATAAAGGGACCTCCTATAGATCCTTGTGGCTCCTACCCCCCCACCTGCAAGCTTGGGGCTGTGTCTGCCTCCCCTGCACCCCAGAATGTGACCATCTCACCTAGAATTCTCAACTCCAAGAAGATCCAGTGCTCTTGTTGAAATGCTGAAAGGCCAACATGGACCGCTGGACCCTGGATTGTTAGGACGGAGCCAGGAAAGGGGCTTCCATGGGGTGGAGGGTCGGTGCTTCTTTGTGTTCGTTTCTTTTCCAATTGCTGGTTTTGAGTCACACCCTGCAAAACTCAGGGCTTATTACTAGATCTATGCTCAGGGACATTCCTGGTTGGGCTTGTTGGGAGCCTGTGCAGGTGTTGGGGCTCTAATTTTGGCCAGCTGTGTTAGATGATCATCCTACTTGCTGTTCCTCTCCCCCTTTCTTTCACCCTTTTTCCTTTTCTCTCTCCCTCCCTTTCTCCCTCTCCTTTCCCCTTTCTCTCTTTTCCCTCCTTCCTTCTCTCCTTCCTTCTTTTCCTCATTCTATCACTCTCCCCTCTATCTGCCCCCCTCCCTGATATTTCCTTCTTACCTTTGTTTGCTGGCTTTGCAGCCCCATTTACATGCTACTCCAGGCCTTGAGGGTACGGGTAAACCACACTAAAATGGAGTCTTTCCATCTTTCTTCCTTCCCTCCTTCCTCTTAGGTGTGTGCGTCCTCCCCGCCCAGCCAATGGCCCCCAGTCTGGGTGGTCCCAGCTCCCTGCTCTGAGCCGGGGCCCCATGAGGAAGCCACCTCTATGGAACGCGCTGCAGGTGGGAGAGAGTGTATGGGCACCAGTCTCAGAGAGGCAATTGGGGTCAGGTGTGAACCTGTAGGGGAGGCAGTGTCCCCTGTGCAGCATGGAATGAGTATCTCTGCCAACTCTGTTATTCCTTCAGTGACCAGCTGAGTCAGGGGTCTGTGAGGGCCACTTGTACCCCTGTTCCTCCCCCATGAGGCCTGACAGCTCCAACCTATTACCCAGACCTAGGTCCCCTCGTAATGTCTCCTGCAGTTCCCTCTGGTCCTCCCTGTAACCCAAGTCCCCGGGGCTGGTCCATTTCCCACCCAAAACACCCAGGAAATCCCCAGCACCCAACTTATGAGTCAAGAGCCTGTGTGTGGCACAGGAAGAGACAAAGGATCTTGAAAAGCAGCACTGTGAACCCTTCAGGAAAACAGAACCCCACAAGGGCAGAGGTTGAGCCCGAGGGAGGCGGCTTTCCCCAAGAGTTTTCACCCCTGCAGTGAGGCACTCACGAGGCCAGGATTCGTCAGTACCAAGAGTGGGAGCAAGCCCAGAGATGCAAATAAGAGACACGGGCTAACGTGTTTGTGCCTCCAACACTACAGATTACGAGGAGGGAATGAACCAAGTGGTTGAAGAGATAGGACAGAAAGGAAGCACATGTCCTGTATAGAGTCATCCCTGGTTCTGTTCCCAAACCACGTCTGGTGTCTGAGCCCCACCAGAGTCATCCCTGAGCACAGCCAGATCTGGTCCAAAACCCAAACAAAGGAAAAAATGAACCACTGATTGATCACAGATGGATCTCAAGATAGTTATCCAGAGTGAAAAAGGCCAGGCCTCCTAATAAGGGCCTCCTTGAGAGTTCCACTCCTGCAAAATCCTTGAATGTACAAATGTGTAATGACCAAAGGGTTATTGCAAGGTAGGATGTTGTAGATGGGTCTGGAAGGGAGAAGGTGGTGAGAAAACTCTTAGGGAGAGAGAGATGCTCATTTTCCAAGAGCAATGGATTCATGCAATGGACATCCATCAGAATTGACTGGATCGTGTGCTTGAAATATGCATAATTAATTGTGGATCAATTATACATCAGTGAAGGTTATTTTAGGAGAAAAAAATTTAGGAAGGAAGACCTGGCCTGGCCCCAGCTCCTTCCTGACCCCTTCATTGTCTTCAGACCCTGGTGTTTTCCTTATATTTACTACTGAATTAATTAACCAATGGGGGGGGGGGAAGAGTACCAGGAAAAGTTGTTCCCACCCTTTCAGGGAGAGGCTTATCAGAATCCAGGGAGCCACCAGGCTTGCACCTGGCAGTGCTTACAAGGTCATGTCATGTTCTGGGGCCCAAATATGGATCCCAGCATGAGTCTCATTCCCTTCTGTTGGGATTTTGAAGTTTGAAACATCCCAGAACCCCCCTTCCCTGGTACTTACTCTGCCCAGCTAGCATGGCTTTTGCCTTAAGGAATTACGGGGGTTGGGGGGAGACTGATACATCAGTGGTTTCGGCTTTGACCCTGCAGGACAGCCCCAGGAGAGTGCTCCCCTGTTCCAACGTAACCATCAGCAGACCCCTTAAAGCCCCGGATGTCCCTCAGCCCAGCCCACCTCCGAGGACACTCCTGGCCCTCCAGCAGGGAGTCTGTGTGCCCAGTGCCCCTGCCAGAGCCCTACCAGCCAGCCCGGCACTCAAGCCAGCCCAGGTATGCTCTCCATGCTAAGAAGGAGGTAGAGGTTGAATTTGGCTCCTTGGGATTCCATGAAATCACTTCATTCCTTTGTGGGAGGCTTTTAAGCACAGAGATAGGTTGGGAGAAGTGTGGGGCTGTTTGTGGAACCCTCATCATGTTTATTCTGCAGTATTCACAGGGACATGCCCAGCAGGAAACCCTGGGGAGCTTCTAAAGTGGCACTAGACATCAGGCAATGCCAGACAGAATCTGATGTCCTGCTTGATCAAGCATTGCTCCAGCCCATGACTAGTTTACCTGGTGCAGGGAAAGCACCTCGAAGCTCTGCTAAACTCAGACACTTCTGTGTCTTTCAAATAGGTCACTAAGACCATTGCTTTAGAAATAATAATGGTGGAGCTAGAACCATTGCAATGCAAGGAGGACACTTACCTTGCACATGGCCAACCCAGGTTTGATCCCTGGCTTTCCACAGGGTCCCCTGAATACCTCCAGGAATGACTCCTGAGCATAGAGCTAGGAGTAACCTCTGAGCACCACAAAATGTGGCTCAAAACCAAATAATATTGATGTTGTTGTTGTTGTTGATGATGATGATGATGATGATGATATGATAATGACCAGGTCTTCCCAATTTTTCCTTTTCAAGTTCATTTATTTTTTATTTAAAGACACCTACTGGACTAGATGGCATTCCCACCAGCAGTGAATGAGAGTTCCTTTCTCTCCACATCCCCGCCAGCACTGCTTGTTCTCATTCTTTGTGATGTGTGCCAATCTCTGTGGAGTGAGATGGTACCTCATAGTTGTTTTGATTTGCATCTCCCTGATGATTAGTGATGTGGAGCATTTTTTCATATGCCTTTTGGCCATTTGTATTTCTTTTTTGTCAAAGTGTCTGTTCATTTCTTCTCCCCATTTTTTGATGGGGTTAGATGATTTTGGTTTTTTTGGTTTTTGGGTCACACCCGGCAGTGCTCAGGGGTTACTCCTGGCTCCATGCTCAGAAATTGCTCCTGGCAGGCATGGGGGACCATATGGGGCACCGGGATTCGAACTGATGACCTTTTGCATGAAAGGTAAACGCCTTACCTCCATGCTATCTCCCGGGCCCAGATGATTTTTTCTTGTAAAGTTCTGTCAGTGCCTTGTATATTTTGGATATTAGCCCCTTATCTGATGGGTATTGGGTGAATAGTTTTTTCCACTCAGTGGCACTATTTCCTTTGAAGTGCTGAAGCTTCTCAGCTTAATATAGTCCCATCTGTTTATTTCTGCTTTCATTTGTTTGGAGAATGCTGTTTCCTCCTTGAAGATGCCTTTAGTCTCAATGTCATGTAGCATTTCACCTACATATTGTTCTATATACTTTATGGTTTCAGGTCTGATATCTAGGTCTTTAATCCGTTTGAATTTTACCTTTGTACATGGTGTTAGCTGGAGGTCTAAGTTCGCTATTTTACAAGTGGCTAACCAGTTGTGCCAACACCACTTCTTGAAGAGGCCTTCCCATTCCATTTTTTGCTCCTTTATCAAAAATTTGTTGATGGTATGTCTGGGGAACATTCTCCGAGTACTCAAGTGTATTCCACTGATCTGAGGGTCTGTCTTAATTCCAATACCATGCTGTTTTGATAACTAACTCTTTGTAATACAGTTTAAAGTTGGGGAAAGTAATACCTCCCATATGTCTTTTCCCAAGTATTGCTTTAGCTATTCATGGGTATTTATTATTCCAAATGAATTTCA